>JALIGW010000179.1:130000-151183 GCA_023053685.1 Diadophis punctatus similis
TACTTCAGACAGATGGTTATCCAACACCTTCTTAAAAACTCCCAGTGTTGGAGCATTCACAACTTCTGGAGGCAAGCTGTTCCACGGATTTATTGTCCTCACTGTTAGGAAGTTTCTCCTTAATTCTAGGTTGCTTCTCTCCTTGATTACCCTTTCCATCCATTGATTCTTGTTCTACACTCAGGTGCTTTGGAGAAAAGTTTGACTCCCTCTTCTTTGTGGCAACCCTGAGATATTGGAAGATTGCTATCATGTCTCCCCTGGTCCTTCTTTTCATTAAACTAGACATACCCAGTTCCTGCAACCGTTCTTCATATGTCTTAGCCTCCAGTCCCCTAATCTTTTTTGTTGCTCTTCTCTGCACTCTTTCTAGAGTCTCCACATCCTTTTTACATCGTGGCGACCAAAACTGGATGCTGTATTCCAAGTGTGGCCTTACCAAGGCCTTATAAAGTGGTATTAACATTTCACGTGATCTTGATTCTATCCCTCTGTTAATGCAGCCTAGGACTGTGTTGGCTTTTTTGGCAGCTGCTGCACACGGCTGGCTCATAGTTAAGCGATTGTCCATTCCCTTCCTTATTCTCTGCAGGTTGCTGTCTCCAGGTTACACAGAGGTACATTACGGCGAAGGTGGGCAGCCGGTGATGGTCTCACCCGAACACACGGTGAGTAGAACAAGTTTTGTGAAGCCGCAGATAAGAGTTGAGAGAAAGCGCAGCCAGGCTAAGTTAACCATGCGAAGTGGTGTTAGGGGAAAAAAAATTGATTTACAGTTAGTTCTCAACTTATTCATTTAGTGGCCAAAGTTACAAGGGCACTGAAAAAAGTGACTTATATGACCGGTTTTCACACTTAACGACCATTGCAGCGTCTCCGTTTGTCACAAGATCAAAATTTGGATGCTTGACAAGGGATTCGTATTTATGACGGTCGCGTTGTCCCAGGGGCACGCGATCCCCTTTGGCCACCTTCTGACAAGCAAGCAAAGTCAAGGGGGAAGCCGGATTCACTTAACGACCGTGTCACTAACGGAAGAACTGCAGTGATTCACTTAACGAATGTGGCAGGAAAAGTTGTAAAATAGGACAAAGCTCGCTTAACAAATGTCTTGTTTAACAACAGAAATTATGGGCTCACTTGCGGTCGTAAGAATGAGGACTACCTTGTAGTCCTCGACTTGCAACCGCTCATTTAGTGACCAAAGTTACGACAACATTAAAAAAGTGACATGACCATTTCCCACCACTTACGACCGTCCTGGCATCCCCGTGGTCACGTGATCAAAATTCGGACGCTTGGCAACTGAGTTGTATTTATGACGCTCGCAGGGTCACATGATCCCCTTCTGCGACCTTCTGAGAAGCAAAGTCACTGGGGGGAGCCAGATTCACTTAACAGTAGTGTTACCAACTTAACAACTGCAGTGATTCGCTTAAAAACGGTGGCCAAAGAAGTTGTAAAATAGGACCAAACTTACTTAACAAGCATCTTGCTTAGCAACAGTAATTTTTTGGCTCAATGGTGGTCGTAAGTTGAGGACTACTTGTGTTTACCAGAATACAGCACACCACTATTTTAACTAACCTCTAAATTGCTTTTTTAAACTCTCACCCTGTACTTTCGCCTGTCAATGAGCAGCTCCGAATCCTGGCTTCTAAACTCCGGGGAGTTAATTTGAATTTGAATTTACTGTCCGAAGAGCAATTCAACTACAGAGGTGGAAAATCTAAGCTTCCGGGGCCAGGCGGTGGATGGAAACTGTTTTTGTGAGCCTGCCCGACACGGTTGACTAACTGCTCTTACAGCCCTTAGTCAAAGGGGAAGAAATTATCTGGCTGATGTTATAAAATCAGCCTTTGACTTAGTTTGATTCTTGTGTTCCTACGGAGCCATAATTCCTTCTGCCTGCATAAATGTCTTCTTTGTTTTAAAAATCAGATGGCAGCAGGGCAGCCCAGGTTAATTAGCTGTTCTGGGGAAATCTTCATTTTAGTGGGTCCGAAAGGGAGGCTAGATAGAAGGGAAAGGCAACGATTTCAGTGCAACTTTCTGTCATTCGTTTTGGGTTTGCCGTGGTTGGTTCCGAAAATCAACTTTCCTCCCACCACCTCCTCTGCCAAATTGTAAATTATCTCTCATTTTCTCTCCCTGGCTTAACCAAGGCGCTTTTTTCAAGAACTTTCTTTCTTTTCCCTTGAAGAGGTTTCACTTCTCGTCCAAGAAGCTTCTTCAGTTCTGGCTGAATGGCCAGAGAATGGAGGGATTTATATTCCTTGCAGTCATCCGGTCGTTAGTACTCATGAGAGTCATTTGCGGCCACTTGGAGGTTTATCTGTGACCTCAGGATCACCTGAATCATGCAAATGGGTGTAGAACCTTCTTGGAACTGTGAAAGGACTGTGTTGCAGACCGGAGATAGGTGATGTTGTATCTCTCCCCCTCTGTTAAGAGTGGACTGTTCAATTTTAATGTAGATGGCCTCTTTTGACCCCTCTTTCAAACCAGCAGTCCAAAATATGGACTTTGCTGCTTTCAAAACAGCGGCCTTTGTCTTTTAAATGCACATGGACTGCTGACTCTTGTCCTGATGGATTTGTTCTCCTATGTTGCGCCACGCGTTTGTGAAGTGGCTGTTTTGTTTCCCCAATATACAGCTCTGCACATCAGGGGCAGGTTCCTAATTTTTTTACTACCACTCTGTGGGCGTGGCTTATTTTGTGGGTGTGGCTTGCCAGCCATGTGACCGGGTGGGCGTGGGCCTCGGGAGCTGGGCAGCGGCCGGAGAAGCGGGGGGGGCATTGCCCACCCGCAACGCAGCCCCCCGCAGCGGGAGCAGCAAGACTGCGGCAGCGGTTCTTCTAGGAGGCTCCGTCCAGCCTGAATGCTTCTCCCCATTCGATGATCCTAGGCTCCTGCTGCCTGTTCTCCCTCCCCTCAGCAGCTCAAGAAGCCTCGAACGTGCGAAAATGCCTGGGATCATCACCGCGCGTTCGTGGCTTCTTGGACTGCTGAAGGGAGGGGAATGGAGATAGCTCCTGCCGCCCGTTCTTTCAGCGTCTCACACGCTCCCTCAGCCATCCTCCCCTGCTTGGACTCACTGTGGGGTAGGAAGGAAGCACATGCACAGTGCCCGAAGCTCGGCTTCTGGGCATGCGCAGAAGAAAATTTTAAAAAAAATTAATTTTTTTTAAAATGGTGGCATTCAGGCACCGGCAACTGACCGCACCAGTACTGTGACATCACCAGTGGGCCGCTACCGGTGCTATAGAGTGGACCGCACTGGTAGGAACCCACCACTGGCACTGCTGCACATGGCTCATTGCATTGCCCTGCATATACCACGTTGCTCAGTTTTGTGTCTGGGTGTTTTATCCTTGGGGTGGACAAGCTTCCGCCTTAGTGTGTATTCTTGGGCTTAAAGTGTGTATTTCTGTTGTGTGGGTTGAAAATCCCTCTGAGCTTTTTCAGATATTCCTGCAATGTATGGAACGACAACATTGCTTCATTTATTGTTCTCTCCTTTCTTTCTTTGGATTTGATGGGTCTTTCTTTGGATTTGATGAAGGCCCAGTTGGGATAGTCACAAGGATTGTGTTTATAACACAGTCCTTTCAGCAATTCCAAGAAGGTTCCACACCCATTTGCACTACTCGGGACACAGATAAATCTTCCAAGTGGCCTCAACGACTCCCAGAAAGAGTACTAATGACCAGGTGACTGCAAGGAATATAAATCCTTCCATCCTCCACCATTCAGTCAGAACTGAAGAAGCTTCTTGGATGAGAAGTGAAATGTCTTCAAGAAAAAAAACCCAAGAAAATCCAGTTTGCCTCTTGAAAAAGCACCTTTGGGACAACCATGACCTGGATGACGGAGAATCTTCATAGACACCTAGCTTAACAAGATACTCTCACCGAAGTTTGGGCAAGGAGCAGAGTTTTAAAATTCATTTCTTGTGACCTGTTACTTGGGGAATCAGGGGACGAGCCAAACAAATACAGCAAAGATTATTTAGTTGTTGGAAAAGAGTTGTTTTAGACTGCTGCGTTGTGCTCCAGTGCCCCGAAAATTTATTTATTATTTATTTATTTATTTATTAGTGACATTTATATACCGCCTCACAGTGCAAGCACTCTCTAAGCTGTTTACACCAGTAAGCAATGTATATTTATCTTGCCCCCAACAATCTGGGTCCTCATTTTACCTACCTCGGAAGGATGGAAGGCTGAGTCAACCTTGAGCCGGTGAGATTTGAACCGCTGACCTGCGGATCACTGTCAGCTAAAGTGGCCTGCAGTACCTGCCTCAAACCGCTGCGCCACCTCGGCTCTTATCCCATTAACAAAATGGGATTAGTTCAAATAATAAACCATCAGTTGGGAGGAAATTAGCTTGATTATTAATTTTAATTAGGTTTGGGATGCTGTAGAAATCCAGAATGATTCTGCAGGCAAAGTTCACAGCAATCTCACCCAGCAAACAGTTGCTGATGTAGGTGGTCTTCGACTTACAACTAACTGTTCATTTAGTGACCATTCAAAGTTACGATGACACTGAAAAAGGGACTTGTGACCATTGTTCGCACTTACGACCGTTGCAGCATCCCCAAAGTCAGGTGATCAAAATTCAGACGCTTGGCCACCGGCTCGTATTTATGATGGTCGCCGCGTCCCGGGGGTCACGTGATCCCCTTTTGCGACCTTCTGAAGAGCAAAGTCAACGAGGAAGCCAGATTCACTTAACGACCGTGCCAGCAACTTAACCACTGCAGTGATTCACTTAATAACCGTTGCGGCAAGAAAGGTCGTAAAATGGGGCAATATTTCCTTAACCATGGTCTCACTTAGCAACAGAAATTTTGGGCTCCATTGTGGTTGTTAAGTCTACAGGGCCAACTACATTTTCCATTTTGTGACCTCTCTTTCCAGGAATTGTGTTACTTTCACGGCTACGTCCGAGGACACGTGGATTCCTGGGTGGTGCTCAGTACCTGCTCTGGCTTCAGGTAAGAAGAGAATACAGGAGAAAAGAGGGACCTTGGAGGTCTTCCAGTCCAACCCGGAGACCCTATACATTCCGCACAAATGGCTGTCCAGTCTCTTCTTGAAAACCTCCAGTGATGGAGCATCCGACAACTTCTGGAGGCAGGTTGTTCCATGGGTTAATTGTGTAGAAGAAGGCAAGACACTTGCTTCCCCTTGCACAAAAGCTGTGGTTCATTTGCTTATCTGCTAGTTCATTTGTACGATGGATGATTCCTCTGTGGAGCTACTGATCCAGGTCTACAGAGGAATTATTGAGTCTGCCATCTGCACCTCTATAACTGTCTGGTTTGGTTCTGCAACCCAACAAGACAGACACAGACTTCAGAGGATAATCAGAACTGCAGAAAAAACAATTACTGCCAACCTGCCTTCCATTGAGGACCTGTATACTGCACGAGTCAAAAAGAGGGCCGTGAAAATATTTACTGACCCTATAGAGTAAATAAAAATATTTACGACATTATAGAGCACTGCACACCAAGACAACTAAACACAAGAACAGTTTTTCCCCGAACGCCATCACTCTGCTAAACAAATAATTCCCTCAACACTGTCAAACTATTTACTAAGGCTGCACTACTATTACTATTAGTCTTCTCATCGTTCCTATCACTCATCTCCTCCCACTTATGACTGTATGACTGTAACTTGTTGCTTGTATCCTTACGATTTATATTAATATTGTTTCCTGATTGCTTATTTGAACCCTATGACAACCATTAAGTGTTGTACCTCATGATTCTTGATGAATGTATTTTATTCTCCTTATGTACACTGAGAGCATATGCACCAAAGACAAATTCCTTGTGTGTCCAATCACACTTGGCCAATAAATAACTCTATTCTATTCTATTCTATATTCTATTCTATATTCCATTCCATTCCATTCCATTCCATTCCATCTATTCTGTTCTGTTCTGTTCTGTTCTGTTCTGTTCTGTTCTATTCTATTCTATTCTATTCTATTCTATTCTATTCTATTATTCTATTCTATTCTATTCTATTCTATTCTATTCTATTCTATTCTATTCTATTCTATTCTATTCTATTCTCCTTGAATCCTTGCTTAGAATGCCTGCTGAAGATTCGGTGCAGTGAATATGTTGTATGGAATGGAACGGAATGGAATGGAACAGGAACAGGAACAGAATAAGAACAGAACAGAAGAGACACAGAGAACAGAATAGAAACAGGAATAGAACAGAATAGAATAGAAATAGTTAGATGATGGATGGGATCAGAGGTTGTGTTCACCGAACCGGTAGTGGAAATCGTGGGTGGGCCTGCCCACCCGCCCTGGCTCTATGCTATCCTATTTGTGTACGTTTTTGAGGCCAGGCGCATGCGCGGAAGGCTCGCGAGTGAGTAAAGTGCATGCGTTAGAGGCTTTGCGCATGTGCAGAGATGCGCACTCGCTCACATTTGCAAACTGGTAGGGAAGGTAAGTGAAAATCATCCCTAGATGGGATGGGATGGAGTAGAATGGAACAGGAACAGGAACAGGAACAGAAAACAACAGAACAGGAACAGAATAGAAACAGGAATAGAAACAGGAATAGAAGAGAAGAGAAATAGATAGATGATGGATGGGATGGAATAAATAGAGTAGAGTAGAATAGAACAGAACAGAAAACAACAGAACAGAACAGAGCAGGAACAGAACAGAATAGAAACAGGAATAGAAGAGAAGAGAAATATATAGATAGATGATGGATGGAATGGAATAAATAGAGTAGAATAGAGTAGAACAGAACAGAACAGAACAGAAAACAACAGAACAGAACAGAAAACAACAGAACAGAACAGAGCAGGAACAGAACAGAAAGAAACAGGAATAGAAGAGAAGAGAAATAGATAGATGATGGATGGGATGAAATAAATAGAGTAGAATAGAGTAGAACAGAACAGAACAGAACAGAACAGAACAGAACAGAACAGAATAATCTTTGCATTCTAAAATCCCAGATGATGATCTCCTGGTGGCCTCCTATCCAACGACTCTCTCTCCATTCCTTTCTTCCCCAGTAATTCTTTCTGTGGTGCCCAGAATATCTTCGCTAGTCTTTCATTTGGGACTGTGCAATCTCAGCCCCCTCCTTCCCGCCTCACCCCCCCTGCCCACACCCCGACTTTCTTCTGAGCATCCCATTCCGGGGACTCCTGCAACTGTGGATGACTTTGAACGGTATCGATGCTTTTCCAGACCCTGGCAGGGGAGGGGAGGAGAGACGGAAGAGCTGGGGTGGGAGGGGGGGCTTGGCTGTTCCTGCATGAGGACCTTCCCTCTTTGAATCCCCCCCCCAGCAAGGGAGATGGCGTCCGCAGGACCCAAAATAGCCCTGCCAGCCTCTATCTCTCTGGCTAAGCCAAAAATGCCGGCCAGTGAAGTCATCCTTCAGCTATGCAGCCCCACACAAGGACCCCCCACCCCTCCTTCTCTCTCTCACGGCCAGTCCTCATTCCCTACTCCTGATGTCAGCCGGAAGCCTCCCTCCTCCTTCCCTTGTGGACAGGGCCACGGACAGAGAGCCACGGAAAGCTCCCTGCTTTCCAGGCTCGGCGGGACCCGAATTCAAGTCTCGGCTGCCTAGCCGGTTTTCCTCCTTTGAGTTACTCGGAGGTTGCAAACGCTTAAGCCAGGCTCCTCCTCCGCGGAAGTGGTCTGTGTTCTACGTAAGGCCAGGGTTTCTGTATCGTCTTTGGATAAGGACCGACGTGACCCATTCCCAGGCGGGCCTGTTCTTAATTTGCAAGGGACGGAGACACTGCCGGGAGGATACTGGAGACGTATATTATCTGGAGCCCTTGGAGCAACTCCAAGGAGCATCTAAGGCCCCAAAACAACATTTCTCAGCCTCAACAACTGAGCTGGCTGGGGAAATTCTGGGAATTGATGTGCTCCCACCTTAAAGGGCCCAAAGTTGAGAAATGCTCCCTAGGCAAATACAGGTAGTTTTCAACTTATGACTACAATTGAGCCCAACATTTCTGTTGCTAAATGAGATTTTGTCAGGAGGAGGAGGAGGAGGACTGTGGGGTCCTTGGTGCTCTCTGAGCTTGGTGGTTTTCCTGCAGACGTTTCATGACCCAACTAGGTAATATTATCAGTGCTAGAAGGGAATGGGGTTTGCAGAGAGGAGGAGGAGGAGGAGGAGGAGGAGGAGGAGGAGGAGGAGGAGGAGGAGGAGGAGGAGGAGGAGGAGGAGGAGGAAGGAGGAGGAGGACTGCAGGGTCATTAGTGCTCTCTGAGCTTGGTGGTTTTCTTGCAGACGTTTCATGACCCAACTAGGGAACATCATCAGTGCTAGAAGGGAGGGGGGTTTACAGAGAGGAGGAGGAGGAGGAGGAGGAGGAGGAGAGGAGGAGGAGGAGGATGACGACGACAACAACAACAACAACAGTGGGGTCCTTGATGCTCTCTGAGCTTGGTTGTTTCCTTGCAGACACTTCATGACCCAACTAGGGAACATCATCAGTGCTAGAAGGGAGAGTGGGCTTGGTTTCTGTTTATATACTCTTGGCTTCTCCTGTCAGTATTGGTGGGAGTGTTCATAGTGGTTCCTCAATTAGGTTGCCATTTACTACTATATTAGCTTGTTTGTCTGAGTTGGTAGTTCCTTGATTGGGGTACTGCTTTCTGCTTGATTGTTTCTCGGGTGTTAATCCCTGCTTATCTGGTGTTGATAGCTGGCTAGGAGTTGTTTTGGTCTTTTGGTTTCCTTTTTAATCTTTTGATTGTCTCTTTGGAATGGTGTGTAAATGTTGCTTATCTGTGTGGTCTCTTTGGAATGGTGTGTAAATGTTGTTTATCTGTGTGGTCTCTTTGGAATGGTGTGTAAATGTTGTTTATCTCTGGTCTCTTTGGAATGGTGTATAAATGTTGTTTATCTCTATGTGCCTGTTGATGGCCAATTTGTACTGTATTTGTATTTGGCTTCTCCAAATTTTCTGGCATTTGGGGGGACTTTGCTTGGCCTAGGATGCTCAAAGCTTCCTGGTTGAAACCAAGGCGAAATCTGTCCATATTTTGTGTGATATTAAAGAATCGTCATCCTGTCTTCTGACTCCTAGTCGGTGTTCACGGATGCGGTTAAAATGGCTCTGTTTGAGTTTCCGAGGCCGGCTTTGAAATCCAAGCAGGGCATGGCTGCGACATGAAACACTTTTAGCATGGTTAGGAATGACTATTTTTAATTTGGACCGTTGCGGTTTGAACTCAGGATGAAGAATTTCAAACCTAAGTGGTTTTGGATTTGAGTCATAGAAACTAGAAATTTGCTGCCAATTGCATGCCAGCTTTGGGTGAGGTGAAGCCAAGGCTCAATTTGAGAAACTAAAACTGTTTTCTATTTTTTTTTCCAGCGTGGCTATTTTCTGGATTTGGGGTGAAAGAGAGGTGAAGGTCGGGCCCAAGATAAACCTTGGGAAGATCTGGGTTTGTTTCTCGCTTGCAGAAAAGAGACCGTGGAAGGGGACCCGAGGGCTGCGTTCAAATACAGGTGGTCCTCGACTTACGACCACAATGGAGCCCAAAATTTCTGTTGTTAAGTGAGATATTGGTTAAGTGAGTTTTGCCCCATTCTGCGACCTTTCTGGCCACAGTTGCTAAGTGAATCGTTACAGCTGTTAAGTCAGTCACCTGGTTGTTAAGTGAACCTGGCTTCTCCGTTGACGTTGCTTGTCGGAAGCTCGCAGAAGGAGATCACGTGACCCTGGGACCCAGCAACCATCATAAATATGAGTCAGTTGTTAAGTGTCTCAATTTTGATCATCGGACCACAGGGATGCTGCAATGGTCATAAGTGTGAAAAGCGGTCATGAGGTCAATTTTTTCAGTGCCGTTGTAACTTTGAACTGTCACTAAATGAACTGTTGTAAGTCGAGGACTACCTATCTCTGAAAGACGGCCACATTACCAGTGGTCCTCGACTTACAACAGTTCATTTAGTGACCATTCAAAGTTGCAACGGCACTGAAAAAAGTCCCTTAGGACCGTTTTTCACACTTACGACCGTTGCAGCCTCCCCGTGTGATCAAAATTCAGACGCTGGGCAGCTGACTCACATTTATGACCATCACAGTGTTCACAGGGTCACACGACCCCCTTTTGTGACCTTCTGGCAAGCCAAGTCAATGGGAGAGCCAGATTCATTTAACAACCGGGTTACTAATGTATCAACTGCAGCGATTTGCTTAATCAATGTGGCCAGAAAGGTCGTAAAATGGGGCGAAACTCACTGTCTCGCTTAAGCAACGGAAATATTGGGCTCCATTGTCATAAGTCGAGGACTACCTGTGTACCTAGTCTGCTGGCTTTGTTTCTGCTTTGTAAGGGCGACGTTTTCAGTAATGCCTCAGAGCATGGGCAGAGCGCAGCTGCCGTCTCTGCAGAGATCACTGGAAGTTTTTACGAAGAGATTGGACCGTCATTTGTCTGGAATGGTATAGGGTCTCCTGCTTGATGAAGGGGTTGGACTAGAAGACCTCCGAGGTCCCTTCCAGCTTATTCTATTCCATTCCATTCCATTCCATTCCATTCCATTCCATTCCATTCCATTCCATTCCATGTTCTATTCTATTCTATTCTATTCTATTCTATTCTATTCTATTCTATTCTATTCTATTCTATTCTATTCTATTCTATTCCATTCCATTCCATTCCATTCCATTCCATGTTCTATTCTATTCTATTCTATTCTATTCTATTCTATTCTATTCTATTCTATTCTATTCTATTCTATTCTTATTCTTATTCTTATTCTTATTCCATTCTTATTCCATTCCATGTTCTATTCTATTCTATTCTATTCTATTCTATTCTATTCTATTCCATGTTCTATTCCATTCCATTCCATTCCATTCCATTCCATTCCATTCCATTCCATTCCATTCCATTCCATGTTCTATTCTATTCTATTCTATTCTATTCTATTCTATTCTATTCTATTCCATTCCATTCCATTCCATTCCATTCCATTCCATTCCATTCCATATATTCTATTCTATTCTATTCTATTCTATTCCATTCCATTCCATTCCATTCCATGTTCTATTCTATTCTATTCTATTCTATTCTATTCTATTCTATTCTATTCTATTCTATTCTATTCTATTCTATTCTATTCTTTATTCCCTATTCTACTCTACTCTATTCTACTCTACTCTATTTTCTATTCTATTTTCTATTCTATTCTATTCTGAATTCTATTCTATTCTATTATCTAATCTAATCTAATCTAATCTAATCTAATCTAATCTAATCTAATCTAATCTAATCTAATCTAATCTAATCTAATCTAATCTAATCTAATCTAATCTAATCTAATCTAATCTCTTTTTTTTTTGTTCTTCACCCAGCGGGCTGATCGTCCTGGATCACAACAGCAGTTACTACCTGAAACCTCCAGCCAACACCACATCGGAAGCTCACACCCTGTTTCGGGCGAAGGACTTGTTGGTCAAAGGGGCCACTTGCCGACAAGGGGACCTGCTTCCCAACAGCGTGGCTGACATCACTGGAATCTTCCAGCCCTTGAAGCGAGTAGGAGGATCCTGTGTTCAGATCTTGCCCGGGCTAAGTTGGAGGAGATGCAGGCCAATCTCATAGCTAGACAGATGGTAGAAGTTGCAGATGGAGAAGTGTGGTCTACAGCTGCTCCTTGAGTTACGACTGGAATTGAGCCCCAGATTCAGGTGGCTAAGGGAGACACTGGTTCAGTGAGTTTTGCTCCACTTTACGACCTTTCTTGCTCACTCTGGTTAAGTGAATCATTCCAGTTGTTAAGTTAGGAGCCACGGTCGTTAAGTGAATCCGGCTTCCGCCTTGACTTTGCTTGACAGAAGGTCGCCGGGGGGGAATCACGTGACCACTGCCACTGTCATAAATACGAATCGGTTGCCAAGCATCCGAATGTTGACCCCGGGGAGGCTGCGTTCCCCGTTTGTAAGTGTGAAAAACGGTCCCAAGTCACTTCCCCCCCCAAAGGGCTGTCGGAACGGTCACTGAATGAACGGTCGTAAGTCGAGGACTACGTTGGGTGGAGTTAGAAGAGAGACAGGAAAAAAGGTGAAGAAATGAAAGACAACATGGCTAGTAATATTCTCTTCCTTTCCTTCCTTTCCTTCTTCTATCAGGTAGCGACTTCCTGATAGACCATCCAAAAAATAGCCCACCATGGAAGATGTGACATTTTAGGATTCATGGGGGCGGGGGGGGGATGGACCCCTCCCAAAATGCTCATCTGATTAACAGCTCGCCCTTAAGTTACGCTGAGGGAGGAACAGGTAGTCCTCGACGTACAACAGTTTGCTTAGTGACCGCTCGAAGTTACAACGGCACTGAAAAAAGAGACTTAGTGTTGTGGCCCGCCAGCGGTCAGCAGAGCTGACAGCAGATTCGGAGGAACATGGGCCAGTTCTGGAGTCTGGGGAAGGCTCTGACGAGTGCTCTGCGTTGGAGGCAGAGATGGGGCCAGGGCCGTCTGACAGTTATCAGCTGCCTTTGGAGTCAGACATCAGTGAGGCAGAGGAACAGCTGGAGCCTGTTCCCAGTGTGCGCATGCGCAGCGTTGCCAGAGGAAGGGAACAGCTGAGGAACAAGGGCCGACTTGGGAGTAAGGCCACAGGTGGACGATGAATGACCCCTCCCACAGGGAATAAAAGAGGAGCGAAAGGGGAGGGGAGTTTGCAGGAGGCCAATTAGTTTGCTTCATCGGTTCGTGACTCTCAGAGACTCCTTGCCAAGTTTTGAAGATATCGGCCTGGCAGCTCTCCAAGCCAGATAAGGTCTGTGACTGTAAATTCACCCCTGAAAGACTTTGCTGGGTGTGAATGAGAAGAATTCACAGTAACTTAATAAAAAGGGGTTTTTGTCGGGACAAGGAGTCTGCTTCGTGGTTTGGGAACGCCTAGGTCAGAACACTTAGGACCATTTTCCACACTTATGGCCGTGGCTGATTTATGCGATTTGCATTCGGATGCTTGACAGCCGGCTCACGTTTAGGACGGTTCGCGGTTGACCCCCGGAGTCCTTTTGCGACCTTCTGTCGAGCCAAGTCAAGGGGGAAACCAGATTCACTTAACAACCAGGTTGCTGACTTAACAACTGCAGCAATTCACTTAACGAAAGGGGTGAGAAAGGTCGTAAAACAAGGCAGAAGTCCTTGAAGAAATCTCTCTCTCTTAGCAACATAAATGTGGCCGTACGTTGAGGATCGGCCGTCCATCCGTTTGGGTTTCTACCAACTCAAGAAAGGACTTCTGCCCTCAACTTTGAGATGGATTTTCACATTTGGTCCTAGCAGTGAGATTTTGGGGGAGGGGTCTTGGGTCTCTTTGTCCTCCTGGTGACACGAGACCATTTTTGTCTTGCAGAAAAAAAGGGATTCTTGGAGAGCCTTGAAGTATATGAGCTCTTTATCGTAGCAGATTACTCAATGGTGAGCATTCTTTCTCTTCCAGGTGGAAGGGAGAGGCGTGTCCTGGAATGAACCCATGGCCAACTTCAGAACTTCCCAGTTAGTCACACCAGGAGAGGCCCCATCCGCCGAGAGAGAGCGATAGAGAGAGAGGGGGGGGAGGGGAGGAGAGAGAGAGAGAGAGAGGGAGAGAGAGAGAGGGAGGGAGGGAGGGAGAGAGAGAGAGAGGGACAGAGAGAGGGACAGAGAGAAAGAAAAGAGGAAGGAAGGAAGGAAGGAGGAGAAAAGAGACAGGGAAGAAAGAAAGAAAGAAAGAAGATGAAAGAAAGAAAGAAAGGAAAGAAAGAAAGAAAGAAAGAAAGAAAGAAAGAAAGAAAGAAAGAAAGAAAGAAAGAAAGAAAGAAAGAAAGAGAAGGAGAGGGAGGGAGGGAGGGAGGGGAGGGAGGGAGGGGGGAGAGAGAGAGAGAGAGAGAGAGAGAGAGAGAGACAGAGAGACAGAGAGAGAGAGAGAGAGAGAGAGAGAGTAGAGAGAGAGAGAGAGAGAGAGAGAGAGAGAGAGAGAGAGAGATGAGAGAGAGAGAGAGAGAGAGAGAGAAGAATCAATTTCTTCATAAGCCAGGAAAACAAACAAAACATTTCCCAAAATTGGACCAGGTTCCTCCAGGCCTTCTGTCCTCTACCATTCCTGCAGAGGTCCATTTAAGCTCACGCCGACTGCTTCAAGTGACTCCATCAGCCACCTCGTTCTCTGTCGTCCCCCTTCTTCTTTTGCCCTCAATCGTTCCCAGCATTAGGCTCTTTTCCAGCGAGTCCTTCCTTCTCATTAGGTGGCCAAAGTATTTGAGTTTCCTCTTCAGGATCTGGCCTTCTAAAGAGCAGTCAGGGTTGATCTCCTCTAGGACTGACCGGGTTGGATCGCCTTGCAGTCCAAGGGACTCGCAGGAATCTTCTCCAGCACCGTAGTTCAAAGGCCTCCATTCTTTGGCGCTCAGCCTTCCTTATGGTCCAACTTTCACAGCCATACATTGCAACTGGGAAAACCGTAGCCTTGACTATACGCACTTTTCTTGGCAGGGTGATGTCGCTGCTTTTTTTGTAAGATATAGCAGCGAATAACAGAATAACAGAGTTGGAAGGGGCCTTGGAGGTTTAGATTTATTATTAGAGTTGGAAGGGACCTTGTAGGTCATCTAGTCCAACCCCCCTGCTCAAGCAGGAGACCTACTATTTCAGACAAATGATTGTCCAATCTCTACCCGAAAACCTTCAGTGTTGGAACACCCACAACTTCCTGAAGGCAAGACCTTCAGAAGTTGTGGGTTCTCACGGTCAGGGAATTTCTCCTTAGTTCTGCGTCTCTCTGGAAGAAATTTCCTGACGGTGAGGACAATGAATCAGTGGAACAGCCAGCCACCGGAAGTTGTAGGTGGGCTCCATCACTGGAGGTTTTTAAGAAGAGATTGGAGAACCATTTGTCTGAAATGGTAGATGATCTCCACCTGAGCAGGGGGTTGGTCTAGGAGACCTCCAAGGTCCCTTCCGTTGTGTGCCTTTTGCATGCCTGGTGGCCGTGGAAGAGATAATTCACCTTTTTGGAAGGAGGAAAGGTTTTACACTGCAGTTGTCTTCCTTTTCTCACTCATTGTTCTTTCACAGTTTAGAGCTCAAAAGCAGAATTTGGGAGTCACAAACAGCGGGATTCTGGAGATCGCTAATTACGTAGACAAGGTAAATTGTCACCTTTTTTCCTTCCTTCCTTCCTTCCTTCCTTCCCTCCCACTCAATTCATCCTTCCTTCTCTCCCTCCTGATTCCTTCCTTCCTTCCTTCCTTCCTTCCTTCCTTCCTTCCTTCCTTCCTTCCTTCCTTCCTTCCTTCCTTTTCTATAGCCATCCAAATCTGTTGCTAAGTGAGAGAATTGCTAGCGAATTCTGCCTCCATTTTACGACCTTTCGTGCCCCAGTTGTTAAGTGAATCACTTCAGTTGTTAAATGAATAACACGGTTATTAAGTGAATCTGGTTTCACGAGCCAGTTGCTAAGTGGCTGAATTTTGATCACGTGACCGTGGGGAGGCTGCAATGGTCGTAAGTGGGGGGAAAGGCCACAAGTCCTTTTTTTTTCCAGTGCCGTCGTAACTTTGAACTATGCTTGGTGCAAGCACCTTCCAGTCTTGCCCGTTGGCCTCTGGACCTGCCGGGCAATCAGAGGGCCTTTTCCCAATTGCTCTTCAAGCCAGCCACCCATTCCTGCCTCTCCCTCTCAGTTTTACAGGTCCCTGAACATCAAAGTGGCCCTGATCGGTCTGGAAGTCTGGACGGACCAAGACAAGTGCACGGTCAGCGAGGACGCCCACGCCACCCTCGTCTCCTTTCTCCAGTGGAAGAAGACGCTGAGAACTCGCAAGAAGCACGACAACGCCCAGCTCCTCACGTGAGTCCGTCACGGGGCTCCCCAGGAGTCAAGATGGCGGCCCAAGGATTGCGGAGAAGTGTTAGGCTAGGGCTTCAGTGGGCGCCATCTTGACTTCTTTGACTTCTCGGCCCTAACTGTGGGCACTTCTGCTTCCCCTTGCATGAGATATAGATAGATGGATAGACAGAAAGAAAGAAATGAAAAAATATAGATAGATAGATAGATGGATGGTTAATTAATTAATTAATTAATTAATTTAATTAATTAATTAATTAATTAATTAATTAATTAATTAATAGATTTGTATGCTGCCCAACTCCCAATGGGACTCTGGGCGGCTCACAGCATATTGAATACAAAATCTACAAAACTGTTAAAAGATTTAAGAACAAAATTAAAACAAATATAACAATTAAAACATTTAAAAGCATTTAAAAAAACCACAATTTAAAAACCCCATAATTCACTCATGGGGCCAAGAATCATTGGCCCCAGGCCTGTCGACAAAGCCATGTTTTTAATGCTTTCTGAAGGCTGCAGGGTGGGAATTATGCGGATCTCGGGGGTAGATAGATAGATAGATAGATAGATAGATAGATAGATAGATAGATAGATAGATAGATAGATAGATAGATAGATAGATAGATGATAGATAGAAAATGAATAATATAGATAGATAGATGGATAGATAGATAGGAATGAATAGATAGATGTGAATAGATAGATATAAATGATAGATACAATAAATAGATGATAGATAGTTGATGGACTGGAGGAGATGGATGGATTGGACAGATAGACAGACAGATAGACAGACAGACAGACAGACAGACAGACATGGATGGATGGATATAAACAATAGGTACAATAATAGATTGATAGATGATGGACGGACGGATAGACAGAGATATGGAAGGAAGGAATCGGGATAGAGGGAGGGAAGCAGGGATGGAGGGAGAGAAGGAAGAAAGGAAGGAAGAAGATGGATGGGAAGAAGGAAGGAAGGTAAATAAGGATGGAAGGGACAAAGGAGGGAGGGAAGGAAGATAAGGAAGGAATTAGGATGGAGGGAGAGAAAGAAGCAGGGAGGAAGGGAGGGAGGGAGGGAGGGAGGGAGGGAGGAAAGAAGGAGAATGGGGAAGATGAATGGAGGGAAGGGAGGGTGGGGGGTGAGATGGAAGGAAGGACATAGGAGCAAGGGAAGGCAGATAAGAAGGAAGGAATTGGAGGCAGAGAAGGAAGGGAGGGAGGGAGGAAGGGACTATAATCAATACCTTTTGCTCCGTCTCCCCCATCCTTGTTCTCATGACTCTTTGCAGAGGGATAACTTTCAGAGGGACCACCATCGGAATGGCGCCCCTGGAGGGCATGTGCAGTGCCAGAGAACTCTGGGGGCGTGAGCATGGTAAGAAGAAGATTACTTCCCTCCATCCCTTCATCTTGTTGATTGGCAGCTTTGTGTACTCCTGGGAAAACCCACAAGAGAGCTTCCCTAGAGAGGCCAGGGGCGTCCAATCGTGGTCACTTTAAGACTTTTGGACTTCAACTCCAGAATTCTCCAGCCAGCCATGGATTTGCATATTCCCCCCCCCCCCCCGCGTGACCATCGGGGTCCTCATTTTACCGACCTCGGAAGGATGGAAGGCTGAGTCACCTTTAGCCGGTCAGGATCGAACCCCTGGCAGTGGACAGAGTCAGCCTGCAATACTGCATTCTAACCACCTCTCCACCACCAAGGGAGTGAAAGGAAGGAAGAGAAAGAAAGAAAAGGAGAAAGAAAAAGGAAGGGAGGGAGGAAGGAAGGAAAGAAGGAGAGGAAAGAAGAGGGGAGAGAAAAAGAGAAGGGAAATAAGAGATGGAGGGAGCAGGAGAAAGTAAAAGAAGGGAAAAAAGGGAGGAAGGAGACAGTAGAGGGAAGGAAAGAAAAGAAAGAAAGAAGAAAGAAAGAAGAAGAAAGAGAAAGATGGGAGGAAGGAAGGGGAGGAAAGAAGGAGAGGAAAGAAGAGGAGAGAAAGAGAGGGAAATAAGAGACGGAGGAAGCAGGAGAAAGAAAAAATGGGAAAAAAGAAAGGAAGGAAGGAGACAGTAGAGGGAAGGAAAGAAAAAAGAAATTTAAAGGAAGGAAGGAAGGAGAGGAAGGAAGAGAGAGAAGGAAGGAAGAGAAAGAAAGAAAAGGAGAAAGAAAAAGGAGGGAGGAGGAAGGAAGGAAGGAGAGGAAAGAAGAGGGAGAGAAAAAGAGAAGGAAATAAGATGGAGGGAGCAGGAGAAAGTTAAAGAAGGGAAAAAAGAAGGGAAGGAAGGAGACAGTAGAGGGAAGGAAAGAAAAGAAAGAAAAGAAAGAGCAGGAAAAGAAATGAAGGGAAAAAGAAGTAGGGAAGGAAGGAGAGAGGGACGGAGGGAGAGGGAGAGAATAGCAACAATGCAGACTTATATACTGCTTCATAGTGCTTTTACAGCCCTCCCTAAGCAATTTGCACAGGTCAGCCTCTGCCCCCAACAATCGGGGTCCTCATTTCACTGACCTCAGAAGGACGGAAGGCTGAGTCAGCCTTGAGCCCGGTCAGGATCAAAACTGCTGGCCGTGGGCACGAGGGAAGGGATGGGCAAGGATTTGAGGGGGGGGGTATCTTCCCCTTCTCCTTCCCAACCCCCCCTCCCCCCCTTGCAAGAAAGAAGCCCTACATCCTTTGAAACCCCCGAATTTGGATTGCAAAGCAAAGCCCACCCACTCAATTCTGCTGATGCTACCTTGACCGTACTCGGGGGCTTGGGAAATCAAATTCTGTCCCCCTCCCTTCTTCCAACTGGCCCCCCTCCCCACTTCTAGCTGACCAGCCTTTTCTTCTCTCCCACCCGCCCACCAGGACCACCTCGGAGTTGCCCATCGGAGCAGGCCGCCACCATGGCCCACGAGATCGGCCACAATATCGGCATGAGCCACGACGTGGAAGGCTGCTGCGTGGAGGCCACGGCGTCCCAGGGAGGCTGCGTCATGGCTGCTGCCACGGGGTAAAGCAAGGGGGTCTCCCATTTGGGGAGGAGGGGGGAATGTCGTCCTGGATTGTCCTTGGATCCCTGGTTGCTTGGTGGAAAAGGAGAGCCAGAACACAGAAAGAAAGAGATAATCCTCGACTTACAACAGTTCATTTAGTGACCGTCCGAAGTTACGCCACTGCAAAAGTGACTTATGACCGTTTTTCATACTTAACAACCGTTACAGCGTCCCTGCTGCGGCCACGTGATCAAAATTTGGACGATTGGCCTCTGACTCGTATTTACGATGGCCGCAGTGTCCCAGGGTCGCGTGATCCCCTTGGGCGACCTTCCGGCCTGCAAAATCCATGGGGGGGGGGAGCCAGGTTTCCCTTAACAACGGTGTTGACTAACTCAACGCCTGCGCCGATTCGCTTAGCGACCGTGGCAAGAATGGTCGTGAAAGGGAGCCAAGCTCATTTAACAGATGTCTCGCTTAGGAACAAAAACTTTGTGTGCTCGATTGTGGCCGTAAGTCGAGGACTACCTGTGATAGAGCTGGAAGGGACCTCGGAGGTCTTCTAGTCCAACCCCTTGCTCGAGCAGGGGACCCTGTACCGTTCCCTACAAATGGTTGTCCAATCTCTTCTTAAAAGCCTCCAGTGATGAAGCACCCACAACTTCTGGTGGCAAGTTGTTTCCACTGGTTAATTGTCCTGACTGTCCGGAAATTCCTCCTTCATTCCGGGCTTCTTCTCTCCTTGATGAGTTTCCATTCTTTCCTTCTTGTCTTTCCTTCTGGTGCTTTGGAGAATAGGTTGACACCCCCTCTTCTCTATATCTCCCCCCCCCAAATATTGTAAAACTGCTATCATGTCACCTTAGTCCTGAGACAGAATAATAGAGTCGGAAGGGACCTTGGAGGTCTTCTAGTCTAGCCCTCTTCTCAAGCTCTTCTCATGCCCACCCCCCCGTCCTTCTTTCCATTAAATTAAACATTCCCAAATTCCCGCAACTGTTCTTCGTATGTTTTTTAGCCTCCTCTCCCCCATCTGGAAGCTGGTTTATAGGGAAAGAACAGCTACTTTATGTGGGTTTGTTCGCAAGATTGTGCAGCTCGGCCCCCTTAAAACGCTTTCGTGTTTACGAAGGATAACGCAATAAACTTTGAATTTGGGGAAGGGCTATTTAATTTAGTTCCTGGTGGACCAGTTCAGTTCTCGGGGCCGGTGGCTGAGAATTCCCCGCCGTCTTCCACCCTCCCGCCTGCTTTTCCAGCCAGATTCTACGGAGGAAACCGCAAGAATTGTAAATTAAAACCAGGTATTTGAAAATTGCAGGAAGTTGGGGAGTCGAACAGCTGTACAGTAGCAAAGAGGAGTTGTTAAACACAATGGCTGGGTGTGTGGGTGGGTGTTTGTGTAAGTGTGTAAAACGGGGGCTGCAAAACAAGGGCTGGATCAAACCTCCGCCGTTGGCTGTCCTTTTTTTCAAAGCCACCATGTGCGCCAAGAAATCCAGATAGTTCTTGACTTACGACCGTTCATTTAGTGACCGTTCCAAGTTACAACGGCACTAGAAAAAGGGACTTTTTCAAGCTTAGGACCGTCGCTGCATCCCTAGGGTCACGGGATCGAAATTCCGGATGCTTGGCAACTGACTCGTATTTATGACGGTCGCAGTTTTCCCCGAGGGTCACGCAATCCCCTTTTGCGACCTTCTGACGAGCCAAAGTCAATTAGGAAACCAGATTCACTTAACAACCGGGTTGCTGACTTGGAACAACCGCAGGGATCCACTTAACAATGGAGGCAAGAACGGTTGTAAAATGGGGGCAGTTGAACCCCAATTTTCCGTCGTTGAGCGAGATGTTTCTTGAGTGAGTTTGGTCCCGTTTTGCAACTGTTCTTGCCACCGTTGTTAAGTAAATCCCTGCAATTGATTAGTTAGTAACCCGGCCTTTAGCGAATCTGGCTTGCCCCATTGACTTTGCTTGTCAGAAGGTCCTCAAAAGGGGATCGTGTGACTCAGGGACACGTCGACCGTCATAAATGCGAGTCAGTTGCCCAGCGTTTGAATTTTGATCACGTGACCGCGGGGATGCTGCATCGGTCATAAGTGTGAAAAACGGTCATAAATCCCTTTTTTTTCAGCGCCTTTATAACTTTGAACGGTCTCTAAATGAACGATTGTTAAGTCGGGGATTCCCTGTACTAACAACTGCAGTGATTCCCTTAGCAACCGTGACAAGGACGGTCACAAAAATGGGGCAAAGCTCACTTAACCACTGCCTTGCTTAGCCACAGATGTTTGTGGCTCGATTGCGGTCGTA
>JALIGW010000179.1:151283-227605 GCA_023053685.1 Diadophis punctatus similis
GAACACCGCAATTTTACAGTGTTTTACTTCGAACTTTCCTTGGCTTTACAGACCTGCGAAGGTCGTGAATGCGAGGATTGGTTGGGAAGTTACTTTTTCATCACCCCTCGCAATTGCGAACATAACGAGGAGGTCGCTAAATGAGGAGTGTCTGTCGAGGACAGTCGCAATGAGAAAAAACATATGTTCACCACTTTGATTTTATAATATAATAATAATAATAATAATAATAATAATAATAATAATAATTAATAATAATAATAAATAATAATAATAATAATAATAATAATAATAATAATAATAATAATAATAATAATAATAATAAATGTGGGATATAAACAAACAAACGAAACCAATAAAAAACAATAGGATAACTATTTCCATCGTTAAAGATACACTTTGGGATCAATTAGGCAGGAGCTGTCTTCACCCTCTTTCTCATACACAAACTCTCTGATAGCAAATTGTCTCTCACTCCTCTGGAATGCGGCCCCTCCCCTCCTGGGAATCCAGACCGCATTCCACCACAATAGGAGATTATTTTTGCTTGGAAGAAGGGGATCTTAAGATCGACGGAGGCAGGATGGCCATTCCTTCCAGAGGTCTTCAGAGGGTTGCCTGGACATCAGCTGTTGTCCCATGGCTACGCTCTCCTGCGTGGTGTTCTCCACAACAACCGTTCTCCGCACCCCAACAAAGATGGCCGAGTTGACAGAGATGAATCTTGGGTCATCTTTTTACTTCTTTGGTGGAAATTTCTCTGTCTGTTGTTTCCCTTTGGCCTCCCTAGCTCAAGACAGCCGGGATCATGTGTCGGGAGCCGGCTGGATCATGTGACCTCCCGGAATATTGTACGGGCGCTTCACCCTACTGTCCTGGCAATGTCTACCTGTTGGACGGCTCAACGTGTTTCCCACGAAGAGGAGTATTGTTACAACGGCATGTGCATGACGCACCATCAACAATGCATCCAGCTGTGGGGACGAGGTGAGCGTCTCCTTCCCTCTGGCGCTCTCTCAGCCAGTGGCTTTTGTTTATTTGTTTGTTTGTATCCTGCCTTTATTACTTTTACTAATAAATCAAGATGGCGGATATAATCTAACACACCTTCCTCCTCCTATTTTCGCCAGAACAACAACCCTGAGGGGTGGGATTGGGCTGAGAGAGAGGGACCGGCTAAAAAATCATTCAGCCGGCTTTCATGACTAAGGCAGGACTAGAACTCACCATCTCCTGGTGATTGGCGCAAAGTCACCCAATGGGCTTTCATGCCTAAAGCGGGACTAGAACTCACCGTCTCCTGGAATTGGCGCAAAGGCACCCAGCCCGGCTTTCATGCCTAAGGCGGGACTAGAACTCACTTTTTTCAGTGCCGCTGTAATTTTGAACAGTCACGAAGTGAACTGTCGTAAGTGGAGGACTACCTGTAACTGCAGTTGTTAATATGAATCATGCGGTCGTTAAGTGAATCTGGCTTCCCCCCCATTCACTTGGCCTGACAGAAGGTCCCAAGTGGAGATCACGTGACCTCGGGAACGCTGCAACCGTCGTAAATAAATGCAGATTGCCAAACACCTGAATTTTTAATGATGTCACTGTGGGGAATGCTGCAACGGTCGTAAGTGTGAGGACCGGTCCTAAGTCCCTTTTGTCAATGCTGTTATATCTTCAAATGGTCACTAAGCCAATCATTGTAAGTCGGAGGACTACCTGAATACCCATGCTCCTGTTAGGTTTTGTGGGCGGGGTCTTCCTGACATCCTGTTGTCCTTTGGAGTGGGAGACAGGTGCCATCACCTGGACACTTTTGGTACTGCAGTTTATGTAGTATAAATTTAATCCTGCCCCAACTATTGGTCAGTATTGCATTTGCAGACTATTGATGTACAACTAGTCCTCGATTTACAAACGTTCATTTAGTGACTGTTCAAAGTTACAACGGCGGTGAAAAAAGTTGAGTTATGACCATTTTTCACACTTACGACCTTTGCAGCATCCCCATGATCATCTGATCAAAATTCGGACACTTGGCAACGGACTCATATTCATGACCGTTGATTCATATTTATGACAGTCGCAGTGTCCCCGGGGGGGGGGGGTGTCACGTGATCCCCAAAGTCCAGGGGGAAGCCCAATTCACTTAACAACCGGGTTACTGCCTTATCAACGCAGCGATTCGCTTAACGGTCGTGGCAAGAAAGGTGGGACAAAACTCGTGTAACAAATCTCTCACTTAGCAACAGAAATTTTGCGCTCCATTCTGGTCATAAGTCGAGGACTCCCTGTGGTTTATAAATTTGGGGAGGGCCTGTTTGGCAAGGGGTGCTAAATCGTACCTTCTCTCCCCCCCGCAGGTGCTTGGCCGGCCCCCGATGCCTGCTTCCAGGATGTCAACAGGGCCGGCGACATGTACGGCAACTGTGGGAAGGACCCGACAACGGCAACTACGTGAAGTGCGCCAAGAGGTGAGCGCCTAGTGGCCGAGAGAGCCAGATGTTCCTTCTGGGAAGGCTGGTCCCTGACTTCCAGATGTTGCCAAGTCAGGGAAAGTTTGCAGCAACAGCAGCAGCAACAACTCACAGAGAGTCCCATTTGCTGTCTGGATCCGTCCCGGTTCAGGGGCAGCCGTGGTTGGGCTTACGTGTTTGGTTTTTTATAGTGGATAGAGGGTACGTCCAATGGCTTGACCCATAATAGATCTTCATAGCTGTGATTTTTTTCAATGTTATGTGCTAATTTAGCAAGTATAGATATAGAAGTTTTATACATTGTGGGCCTGTTTTGTTTGAATGTATTTATCAGTATTCAACTGGAAGGACATTTAATAATAATAATAATAACAGAGTTGGAAGGGACCTTGGAGGTCTTCTAGTCCAACCCCCTGCTTACGCAGGAAACCCTACACTACTTCAGACAAATGGTTATCCAATCTCTTCTTAAAAACTTCCAGTGTTGGAGCATTCACAACTTCTGGAGGCAAGCTGTTCCACTGATTAATTGTTCTAACTGTCAGGAAATTTCTCCTTAGTTCTAAGTTGCTTCTCTCCTTGTTTAGTTTCCACCCATTGATTCTTGTTCTACCTTCAGGTGCTTTGAGAATAGTTTGACTCCCTCTTCTTTGTGGCAACCCCTGAGATATTGGAACACTGCTATCATGTCTCCCCTGGTCCTTCTTTTCATTAAACTAGACATACCCAGTGTGTATGTTTGATGTTTTGTTTTACACATAGTTTCTCTCTCTCTCTCTCTCTCTCTCTCTCTCTCTCTCTCTCTCTCTCTCTCTCTCTCTCACTCTCTCTCTCTCTCCCTCTCATCTCTCTCTCTCTTTCCTCTCTCTCTCTCTCTCTCTCTCTCTCTCTCCTCTCCCCTTCCCTCCCTCCCTCCCTCCCTCTCTTTCTTTTTCTTTCTTTTTCTTTCTTTCTTCCTTTCCTTTCTTTCCTTTCTTCTTTCTTTCTTTCTTTCTTTCCTTTCTTTCTGTCTGTCTGTCTTTCTTTCTTCTTTATCTTTTCTTTCTTTCTTTCTCTTTCTTTCTTTCTTTCTTTTTTCTTTCTTTCTTCTTCTCTGTCTCTTTTCTCCTCCTTCCTTCTTTCCTTCCTTCCTTCCTTCCTTCCTCTCTTTTTCTCTCTCTCTGTCTTTCTTTCTCCCTTTGCCTTCCCTTCCCCCCTTCCTTCCTTCCTTCCTTTCTCCCTCCTTCCCCCCCTCTCTCCTCCTGCCTGCCTTCTTGCTTTCTTGTCTTTGTCTTGTTCTTTTTTCCTTTCTTCTTTTTTGATCTTACATTTTAACTTTGGAAAGAAATAAAAATTGGTCAACAGTAACAAAAGTGCCTCTGCCCCCCCAAGATCTGCACAACCGAGACTTTTGTTCAGTGCAGGCATCATAAATTTCTGCCCTGGGTAAGAGTAGATGGTCCTTCCCAACAGTTTCTTGATTCTGGAGAAGCATCCAAGGATGCTTTCAGAATAACAGAATAACAGAGTTGGAAGGGACCTTGGAGGTCTTCTAGTCCAACCCCCTGCTTAGGCAGGAAACCCTACACCACTTCAGACAAATGGTTATCCAACATCTTCTTAAAAACGTCTAGTGTTGGAGCATTTACAACTTCTGGAGGCAAGTTGTTCCACTGATTAATTGTTCTAACTGTCAGGAAATTTCTCCTTAGTTCTACGTTGCTTCTCTCCTTGATTAGTTTCCATCCGTTTCTTCTTGTCCTGCCTTCAGGTGCTTTGGAGAATAGCTTGACTTCCTCTTCTTTGTGGCAACCCCGAGATACTGGAACACTGCTATCATGTCTCCCCTGCTCCTTCATTTCATTAAACTAGACCAGTGGTTCCCAACCTTTTTGTGATCGAGTACCACTTGGAGGTCCCGTACAGTCGCCGCGTACCACCTGGTTCCAGAGAAACTAAATTCGATCAGATATCACTTTATTTCCATTGTACAAGTAGAACACGCTAACCAACTAAATAATAATAAAAATAGTAACATACACACTGAGATGCAGTAATGAATATCAAAGGATAACTTGAGTCTAGAGAACATAGTGCTAACAATAACAGAGTGAGATTAACCTTAGCTCGAGAGCTCGCTATGACGTGCACCTTCTCGCAAGGGTTCTACTGCGCGACTGCTGAGAGTTCAGAACAGTCACCGTTCCTTTTTTGGCCCCGCGCATCCAGCAACTGGATTCTCGGGCCGCTGGGACCAGGTGGGTGGCGTGTGGCAACAGTTGCAAATCGTTGCCAGATTATCTTGTGTTAGGCAGTAAACATTTTTGTGAAGTAAAAAATAACTAACTAAAAATCGTTCATGACCCCGAAAGTGTTCGCGTACCACCTGGAAGGCCCTCGCGTACCACTAGTGGTACACGTACCACAGGTTGGGAACCACTGAACTAGACATACCCAGTTCCTGCAACCTTTCTTCGTATGTTTTAGCCTCCAGTCCCCTAATCCTCCTTGTTGCTCTTCTGTGCACTCTTTCTAGAGTCTCAACATCTTTTTTGCATCATGGCGACCAAAACTGGATGCAGTATTCCAAGTGTGGCCTTACCAAGGCATTATAAAGTGGTATTAACACTTCACGTGATCTTGATTCTATCCCTCTGTTAATGCAACCTAGGACTGTGTTGGCTTTTTTGGCAGCTGCTGCACACGGCTGGCTCATAGCTTGTGGCTGAACTTCTTGGCTTGAATTTCTGCTCCTTGTCTCTTGATCGTTGGCTTTGCGAGGACATCTGGGCGAGATCCAGATCTTCTGCTTCTCCTCCTGATAGGGGACTTCCTTCTTTTTCCTCCCAGAGATGCCAAGTGTGGGAAGATCCAGTGTCAGAGCTCAGCTGCTAAGCCCAAAGGGACCAACACCATTTCCATGGACACTACCATTCGGTTTAACGGGCAGGAGATCAAATGCCGGGGGACTTTGGTCTATGCCACCAAGGATGACGAGGGAGACCTCTCAGATCCGGGCCTTGTGATGACGGGGACCAAGTGCGGAGATGGGTTGGTGAGTCCTCAAGAGAAGGGGAAGAGCGGCCAATTTCTACCTTCCGTGTTTCAGGACACAATAGGTCCTGTCTGCATGGCACGTTTCACATAGCGGCCACATCGGTCCTAGGTAGAGGCAGATATTTCTCTCTCTGGGCACACTGAGAATGAATCTGCTGAACAAAACTCCGCAATGGCGAGAGGAAGGGCATCCAGCCATTAAAACACATCGCTTGCTCTATTCAGTTGCCCAGACTCCAGCCCGCAAGGGATTATGGGGTTGTTAAATGCTGATGATGATCGGTCATAACTTCAGCAAACTAGCTGGACTTTTTAATGACATGGTAACCTAGAAAAAGTACAGGTAGTCCTCGACTTACGACCACCATTGAGCCCAAAATTAGGTTGCCAAGTGAGACATTTGTCAAGGGAGTTTTGCTCCATTTTGCGACCTTTCCTGCCACGCTTGCGAATTGAATACGCGGCGGCTGCTTCAGTTAGCAACACGGTTGTTAAGTGAATCCGGCTTCCCCCTGGACTTTGCTCGTCAGAAGGTCGCCAAATGGAACCCCGAGACGCTGTGACCGTCATAAATACGAGTCGGTTGCCGAGCGTCTGAATTTTGATCCCGTGATCAACGGAAATACTGCAATGGTGTGCAAAATGATCGCAAATGAACGGTTTTCAGTGCCGTAACTTTAAACGGTCATGAAATCAACTGTTGTAATAAGTCGAGGACTAACCTGCAATTCGGGTTCACCTTAACTGCGTTTGGTGCCTGCATCTCTGCACGAATGTGATGCATGTGTGAATGCAGATTGTGAAAGCTTCACAAAGTGCTCAGGATACAGGCAATAGTTAGCAGGGGTCTCCAACCTTGGCAACTTTAAGCCTGGCGGACTTCAACTCCCAGAATTCCCCAGCCAGCATAGCTGGCTGGGGAATTCTGGGAGTTGAAGTCCGCCAGGCTTAAAGTTGCCAAGGTTGGAGACCCCTGAGTGAATAATAGCCGCCTGCTATCTTCTCCATACTGTTGTGTCATAGAATGGGACACAGGATCCCCTTCCCCAATCTATTAAGGCAGGGGGTCTCCAAACATGGCAACTTTTAAGACTTGTGGACTTCAACTCTCAGCATTCCTCAGCCAGGTGGGGAATTCTTCTCGAAGTCCACAAAAATGGCCGAGTTCTGGAGTTTCCCTCTGCATTAAAGGGGAAAAAAATAATAATACAGTTTCAAACTTCTTGCAACTTGCCCCCTTTCTTCTCAATAAATCTCGTTAAAGAGAACTCCGAGGGAATCTCGCTTGGAAGAATTACTTCTGCTTGAGGCCAAGGCAGTTTTTCTTGTCAAATTTAATTGGCATTCTTCATTTTTTGGTACACACCTTGGCTCCTGGATTCAATTTTAATGATCAGCAGCAAGGTTGTGTTCTGACCTAGGATTCTACAACCCACGAAGCAGACTCCTTGTCCCGACAAAAAACCCTTTTTTTATTCAGTTACTGTAAGTTCTTCTCATTCCCATCCAGCAAAGTCTTTCAAGGGTAAATTTGCAGTCACAGACCTTATCTGTGGTGAATTTACAGTCACAGACCTTATCTGGCTTGGCGAGCTGCCAGGCCGATATCTTCAAAACTTGGCAAGGAGTCTCGGAGAGTCACGAACCGATGAAGCGAACTAATTGTCTCCTGCAAACTCCCCTCCCCTTTCGCTCCTCTTTTATTCCCTATGGGAGGGGTCATTCATCGTCCACCTGTGGCCTTACTCCCAAGTCGACCCTTGTTCCTCAGCTGTTCCCTTCGTCTGGCAGCTCTGCGCATGCGCACACTGGGAACAGGCTCCAGCTGTTCATCTCCCTCACTGATGTCTGACTCCAAAGGCAGCTGATAATTGTCAGACAGCCCTGGCCCCATCTCTGCCTCTGACGCAGAGCCTTCCCCAGACTCCAGGACTGGCCCATGTTCCTCCCCAACCTCCTCACTGTCCGAATCTGCTGCCAGCTCTGCTGGCTGCTGGCGGACCACAACCGGTTGGTCATCTGTAATCCTCAAATAGACGTGTCTCCAGTGGGGGGGTGAATATTTGGAGATCTGAACGACCAAGTTAGGGACAGGTTGTTGGGAGAAAAATCTATTTACGTGGCTGCTAAGTGTCGCTTTTGCTCAGGATGATGCGACTTGGTGGCACCTAATCCATCGCTCAGTTTTGTTTCATCTGAATTGACTCTAAAATCGGTGCTAATTTGCTAATTTGACTTTTTTTGGGGGGGGGATTTTCCCCGCAGGTGTGCAAAGACCAGCGGTGTCAAAACGCTTCCTTTTTCGAACTGGACAAATGCATCTCCAAATGCCACGGCCACGGGGTGAGTTAGCAGTGAAAGCCTTCGATTTATTTCTGAAGTTCGATGCCGACCTCCGTTGAGGGATGTTTTTTGGGGGGTGGGTGGGAAATGAGACGAAAATTTCATTTAATACATTGAAATTTTCAAACAAGAGGCCGTTTCTGACCTGGAGATAGGTGTGCAAATAAACCCTTTTGCACATGCCACTAGCAACCCTACAGATTACAGGTAGCCCTCGACTTACAACCATTCTGTTTAGTGACCATTCAAAGTTATAAAGGCAATGAAAAAAAGGGGATTTGTGGCTGCCTTTTCACGCTTACGACCGCTGCAGCATCGCCATGTCATGTGATCAAAATCCAGACGCTTGGCAACTGACTCGCATTTATGACGGTTGCCGCGTCCTAGGGTCACGCAATCCCCTTTTGCAACCTTCTGACCAGCAAAGTCAATGGGGGAAGCCGGATTCACTTAACGACCGTTTTACTACCAATGAAGGCGAATATACGTGTCCCAGGATAATGTTGTAGGATCCAGTCTGAGTCCAATCTGTTTTACTAACTTAACAAGTGCAGCGATTCACTTAACAATGGCAGGAAAGGTCATAAAACGGGGCAAAACTCACTTAACCACTGTCTTTGCTTAGCAAGGGAAATTTGGGGTTCAATTGTGGTCGTAAGTCGAGGAGTACCTGCGTCTTTGAATGGGAGATGAATGCGTCATTTAGTCGGCAGTCTCTCCATCCGTTGCCAATCCTGCATGCCAAAACTTAACCAGGATTTTCAGGCCCGGAGTAGAGACGTAGCGCCACTTGTTCAGCGACTTTTTTAAAGTTGTGACAGTATTCTGACTTACAACCTGGGATTTTTCTGTCTCCATCCACTTAATGACCCCATAAATGATTCTGTCAGGTTCCAGGAAGTTGTTGGAATAGAAAGGCTCGAACACACTCGTCCTACACACGAAATCCTTTAATTCACCAACTCCTGGCACTCACCAACCATCATTACATGAATGAGAACCTTGTCAGCAGCAACTTCCCAGTGCTCCCTCCACCTATTTAGCATGTAGCACGCCCCACCTGCGGCTCCACCCTCTCCTGGCGTTCCATGCCTCAAGCCACGATCGCACAGCTGCTCGGTGCTTTGGGCATGCGCCCGACGACTCCCGCTAGCCAGCTGGATGTCGTAAAGACAAACGGCGGCTTTTTGGCGTCTCCAGTCTTTGCGGGGGGTGATCGTCGGCTTCTGATGCTTCCCCAACAGCGCGAGGTTCCTTCCGCCCGAATGGCAGCCCCAAAAGGTGGGGCTGACAAATGAACTTTGAACGACTGTAGCGGGGAATGCCAGGATTGCGGTCATTGAGCTAAGCAGTCGTGTGACGTCTTGTTTAACCTCCGCTTCCCTCAACGGCTGAGATTCCGGCCCCAATCGTGGTTGCAAGTCAAGGATCAACTGTATTCCTTTATGACGTCTGCACCCGTGAAAAAGAAAAAGGAACAAGGGAATGAGCTTTGCTGGTTCGCGTGGAGGGAGGGGAAGAAAAATAACTCGGGAGGATTAAGGGGAATATTCTATGCCGGATGGAATCAGGGGTGTCTGGAGCTTTCAGGATTGTATTTGCCTTCCTGCCCCTTTCAGCACTTGTACATGGAGCCCCAGGAATAAGCTTGGGGCTCAGCCCACACCTGCTCTGATTGTCTTAGGTGTGTAACAGCAACCAGAACTGTCACTGTGACGCTGGCTGGGCGCCTCCGTTCTGCGAGAAGCCGGGGCTGGGAGGCAGCGTGGATAGTGGTCCCGTCCAGCAAGACCGTGAGTGGCCCTCCTCCTCCCTTCCCCTTCCCTTTCTCCTCCTCCTCCTCCTCCGTCTTTTCCTTCTCCTTCTCAGCCTTCGTTTTCTTCTTCCCCGTCTACCCCATCCCTCCTTCCCTTTCTCTTTCTTCCCATCCTCCTCCTCTGCCTTCTCTTCTTCCTCCCTCTCCTCCATCTGTCCCTCCTTCTCCTCCTGGATGGATGGAAGAATTGATGGATGGATGGATGGATGGAAATAAGGATAGATGGGTAGATGGAAGGATAGATTGATGTAAGGGATGGATAGATGGATGGATGGATGGATGGAAATGATGGAAGGATGGATGGAAGGGATGGATGGAAATAAGGATAAAAGGATGGATGAATAGATGGATAGATGGAAGGATGGAAGGAAGGAAGGAATAAATAAGGATGGAAGGATGGATGGATAGGTGGATAGATGGAAATAAGGATGGATGGATGGATGGAAGGGATGGATGGATGGAAATAAGGATAAAAGGATGGATGAATAGATGGATAGATGGAAGGATGGAAGGAAGGAAGGAATAAATAAGGATGGAAGGATAGATGGATAGGTGGATAGATGGAAATGATGGATGAATGGATGGAAGGGATGGATGGATGGAAATAAGGATAAAAGGATGGATGAATAGATGGATAGATGGAAGGAAGGAAGGAAGGAAGGAAGGAATAAATAAGGATGGAAGGATGGATGGATAGATGGATAGATGGAAGGATGGAAATAAGGATGGATGGATCGATGGAAGGGATGGATGGATCGATGGATGGAAATAAGGATGGATGGATGAATGGATGGAAGGGATGGATGGATAGATGGAAGGATGGAAGGAAGAAATAAGGATGGATGGATGGAAATGAGGATGGAAGGATGAAAATAAGGATGTAAGGATGGATGGATGTAAGGGATGGATGGAAATTGGATGGATAGATGGATGGAAGGAAGAAAGGAAGGAAGGAAGGATGTAAGGCATAGATGGATGGAAATAAGGATGGATGGATGGATGGATGCCAGCCTGCGTGGGCAACTGAAGCCTGCAGCTGTGAGCATCTCTCCTCCTTACAGATTACGAAGCCATCCTGATCACTTTGCTGGTGGTCTTCCTGCTGATGGTGGGATCTCTGCTCCTGGGGCTCTACAGCTGCTACAGACGGGAGAGCTCGCCCCTCCACAGGTGGGCCAAGGGCTTCAGGAAGAGACACAAGGCCTGCAGGTGGGCAGCCCCCCCAACAACGGGCGACCTCTTTCCCACAATCCCCTCTTCTCCTAATACCTTGCCCGGAACCCCGATTTCTCCGTCTCACCGTTAGTGGCGGGTTCATCGCACGGGTAACTCTCGCACCCAGCTCTTTTGAATGGAAAGCCCCACCCCCCAAAATTCACCGGCAGCCCTCCTTCGCACAACCTGCTTTGCCCCAGTTGCAAACAAACCCACTTCCGGGTTTCATCGAGCCAACAATTCATCTCGGATTGGTCCCAGAGGGCCGAGCCAACTCTTCTCGGCCCATGATGAAACCATGGCTAACCAAGTGGTGGGAATGAGCTCTGCGGTTGTGAGAACGTGGCTAATAGCCCCATCAGAATGACAGAAGGACTCTGGAGACAACACGATTCATTCAAGGCAGCAAACTTAATTATGTACAACATCATCGCGAGAATTATTTCGCCGTTTGGCTGTTCATCATCGCCCTCGTCGTCAAATGAAAAATAATTAATCCCGGGGGAGAAGGGACGGTGGAGGAATCATTTAAATGGACGGCAGCTTTAGCGGAGGGGGGGGGAGGAAGGGACCAAGCTTTGTGGAGGTAGTCCTCGACTTACGACCATCACTGGGCCCACAATTATGGCCATAAATCATCTAGAGATAGTCCTCGACTTATGGCCATAATTGAGCTCACAATTACAGCTGTAAACTTATAGTCCTTAACTTACGATCATCATTGAGCCCACAATTACAGCCACAAACCATCTGCAGACAGTCCTCGACTTATGACCGTTTGTAGTTACAACGGCCCTGAAAAGAGTGACTTATGACCGCTTTTCCCACTTACGACCGTTGCAGCATCCCCGCAGTCATGTGATCAAAATTCAGCCGCTTGGCCACCGACTCGTATTTATGACCGTTGCAGCATCCCTGGGGGTCACGCGATCTCCTTTTGAGACCTCCTGGCAAGCAATGTCAAGGGGGAGGCTGGATTCACTTGAGAACCGGGTGACTAACTTATCCCCTGCGGTGACTCACTTAACGACAGAGGCAAGAAAGGTCGTAAAATGGAGCAAAACTCACTTAACCCATGTCTCCCTTAACAACAGGAATGTTGGGCTCAATTGCGATCATAAGTCGAGAACTACTTATAGAGTGAATTAATTCAGAATTAGAAGATCTGGAAAGAATCTTTGCTTTTATCTCATGTTTAAAGCAGGGGTTCTCAACCTGTGGGCCGCAACCCCTTTGGGGATCGAACGACTTTTTCACAGGGGTCGCCTAAGACCATCACAAAACACATACTTCTGATGGTCTTAGGAACCGAGACACCGCTCCTCTATCCGTCTCCAGGCGGGTCCACCCACATGCAAATAGACTACTGCAAAAAATAATCTGTACCATGGGAACTTCTGAGCATGTGCAGAAGCCGAATTTCGGGCACTACTCATGCGTCGCCATCTTGTTTTTGGCTTTTTTTTTTGCAATTTTAAAAAAAATGTTTTTGGCACTGCGCATGCGCGTGTGCGCAAAGCGCATGCGCGCCCACGAGGCGCGGCCACGCAGTGCAGGAGGAAGCGAACCGGCAGCGAGGTAATTAGAACCCACCCCTGAGTTTCCTAATAATTTTATTATTTTATGGTTGGGGGTCACCACAACATGAGGAACTGTCTTAAAGGGTCGTGGCATTAGGAAGGTTGAGAACCACTGCTTTAAAGATTTTATTTGTTCTTTTATTTGCTGTTTTTGCAACAGGAATGGAATTATTCATCAGAAAACAACTCAAGGCCACTCAAATTCCGCCTTCAGCCTGCAGGATATTTCCTCTGCTAACAAAGTGAAATCCAGCATTACCAGCCAGGTAAACAAACTCAATCCCGCTCAACGCCAACACCTTTGCAGTCATTTGAAGGCTGATTATCAAACAGTGTCCTCGATTTACGACCGCAACTGAACCCCCCCCCCCTGAAATTTTCATTGCAAATTCAGACAGCGGTTTCACTGGACTTTGTTCCATTTTACGACGACCTTTCTTGCCACCGTCGTTAAGCGAATCACTGCCGTTGATAAGTTAGTCACCCGGTTGTTAAGCGAATTGGGCTTCCCCGTGGATTTTGCTCGTCAGAAGCTTGCAAAAGGGACCACGTAACCACGAGACGTCATAATAAACATGAGCCACTTGCCAAGCGGCTGAATTTTGATCACTTGACCGTGGGGATGCTGCAGCGGTCGTAAGTGTGAAAAAACAGTCGTAAGTCGCTTTTTTTCACTGCCGTTGTAACTTTGAATGGTCACTAAACAAAATGTTAACACGGTTGTTAAGTGAATCAGGCTTCCCCATGGATTGTGCTTGTCGGAAGGTCGCAGAAGGGGATCAAGTAACTGCGAGACACTGTCATAAATATGAGCCACTTGCCAATTGTCTGAATTTTGATCACGTGACTGCAGGGATGCTGCAGCGGTCGTACATGTGAAAAAATGGTCATAAGTCACTTTTTTTCAGTGCCACTTGAAACGGTCACTAAATGAACGGTTGTAAGTCGAGGAATTACCTGTATTCTGTGCTCAGGGTTTCTCTTCTCTTCTACCTTGACTGAGTGATCATCTCCAAATTAGATTTAAAGCAACATTTCTCAAGCCTGGCCGGTGGGAGGTGCACGCGCATGCATGATGGAGCTGAGCTGGGCGATGGCTTGCGGACTCGCAGAGAGGGCTCTGCGTGCCATCTGTGGCACGCGTGCCATAGGTTCGCCATCATGGGTGTAGGCCAGTGATGGCGAACCTTTTTTGGTTCGTGTGCCAAAAGGGGGGGGGGAATGCGGGGGATCACGTGTGTGCGTGCCCACACCCATAATTCCATGCACCCCCACGCATGCGCGCATGACCCCCCCCTGCTCCCAGCATGCAATGGCACGCCCATTTTTCGCTCTCCCCAGGCTCCAGAGTCTTTCTAGGAGCCTGGGGAGGGTGAAAACGGCCTTCCCCACCCCCTCTGGAGGCTGGAAACAGCCTGTTTCCCGACTCCCAGTGGGCCCAGAAGGCCCGAAAATCAGCCGGCCAGTGCACACATGCGCGCCGGACCTGAGCTCACGTGCCCACCGATATGGCTCTGCGTGCCACTTGTGGCACCCGTGCCATAGGTTCGCCATCACGGGTATAGGGTCTCCTGCCTGGGTTGGGGGTTGGACTAGATGACCTACAAGGTCCCTTCCAACTCTGTTAATCTTTTAAATCTATTAAAAAATTCTGTGTACAAAAAAAATGCAGCTTTTAAGTCGTTACTGTCACGGCTTGAAATAATAAAGCAGTCGATAATCATTTTAGCGCATCCACGATTTACCGCTCACGGAAGGGCAGAGCATCAGTTCTGGCTGAGTTTGGGCCAAATTGGCTTAATTCAGATTTATCCAGCTGATTGGAAAGAGTTCGTCCATTCGGTCTGATCCTTTGAACTAAATCATCAATTTTGGGTTAAATTGTTGTGCTACATTTTCCTTAAGTTGGCAAATGTGGTTTGTTTTTTTTTTGGTTGCAGCGGAGTGGAAATACGTGTAATGAATAAAGTTGGCTTGAAATGAAACAGTTTCACGCCTGCTTTGATTCAAATTATTGATTCCGTTCAGAGAGTGGATTCAGTTCTGAAAATGCACTCAGTGAAGTGATCCACAGTCTGGAGCTCTACAGGTGGTCCTCGACTTATAATCATTCGTTTAATGACGGTTCAAAGTTAGAACGGCACTGGAAAAAAGAAAATGATGACCAAAAGGCATTGAACATACAAACATGAAATTCAGGAAACAGAAAATAAAATCGAAAGAACAGAGGAAAAGACAGGGGAGGGAAAACCATAAATGATACAAAAAGATAAAAAAAGAAGAGACAGTCAAAGATGAAATAGAAATGGTGAATTACACTTTAAGAGATCAAATGTTACTGTAGAAGGGGAGACACAGAAAGACACCCCTGAAGTGAGGAAAAGATCATTGAAAGGTGTATTAAAGGTTCAAAAGAGTGAAGAAGCGGCAGAGATAGAAGAAATACTTAGATCAAACACGAACGAGATAAGAAAATACAAGATCCCATGGGAGGAGTATGGGAGATGTGCCAAGAAGTCAGCAAGAGTTGAGATACGAAAACGGGCAAGAGATGAGGGATAAATGCAAAATACTGCTTAACCCAGGAGCTATGCCATTAAGAATTAGTATAAAGATAGAAATTAGAAACGGGGAATTTCTAATAGTTCATTTGGGAACTATGGGTATAAAATAGCAGCAGAAGTTAGAAACCTAGATATGTAAACACAGATGAAGTCATTTGTGTAATTGAATAATGAACATTGAATAATTAAGATAAGTAAACCTTATGATTATTTGGGAGTTAATAGTTATAAATGTGATGTTTACTTGATGTTTATAATGTTTGATATTATTAATGGATTATAGATAAAATTGAACAGAGGGCCTAATCAAAAAACGCAAAATTTTCAACAAGGATAAGTGAAGGTGAAGATGAATAGGTATTGAGAATAATAGTTACAACTACTGTGTGTATAAGATTTACTATCTGTATTTAATAGAGATTGTACCCAGACGGTATACTGTTATTGTGAATATAGAAATTTTATACATAACCAAGAAAATTGAACAACAACAACAACAACAACAACAACAATAAAATTCAGAAGCTTGGCAACTGGCATGTACTTATGACGGTTGCAGGGTCCCGAGGTCATGTGATTCCCCTTTTGTGACCTTCCCAGCCAGATTCCGATAAGCAGAGTTAATGGGAGAAGGCAGATTTGCTCTGATCCAATTAACGACTGAAATGATTCATTTAACAACGGTGGTAAAAAGATTGTAAAATTGGGCATGACTCATGTAAACACCTTGCGTAGCAGCTGAAATCCTGCTTTCAATTATGGTCGTACGTCGAGGACTACCTGTATAGCTTTGCAGTGCCCTAATACTGTGATAGAGAGCCAGTTTGGTGTTGTGGTTGAGGCATCAGACAGGACTAGAACTCACCGTCTCCTGGTGGTTGGCCCAAAATCACCCAGCCGGCTTTCATGCCTAAGATAGGACTAGAACTCACCATCTCCTGGTGATTGGCCCAAAATCACCCAGCCGGCTTTCATGCCTAAGATAGGACTAGAACTCACCGTCTCCTGGTGATTGGCCCAAAATCACCCAGCCGGCTTTCATGCCTAAGATAGGACTAGAACTCACCGTCTCCTGGTGGTTGGCCCAAAATCACCCAGCCGGCTTTCATGCCTAAGATAGGACTAGAACTCACCGTCTCCTGGTGATTGGCCCAAAATCACCCAGCCAGCTTTCATGCCTAAGATAGGACTAGAACTCACCGTCTCCTGGTGATTGGCCCAAAATCACCCAGTCGGCTTTCATGCCTAAGATAGGACTAGAACTCACCGTCTCCTGGTGATTGGCCCAAAATCACCCAGCGGGCTTTCATGCCTAAGATAGGACTAGAACTCACCATCTCCTGGTGATTGGGCCAGAGTCACCCAGCCAGCTTTCATGCCTAAGTCGGAACTAGAACTCACTGTCTCCTGGTGATTGGCCCAAAATCACCCAGCCGGCTTTCATGGCTAAGGTGGGACTAGAACTCACTGTCTTCTGGTGATTGGCTCAAAGTCACCCAGCTGGCTGTCATGCCTAAGGCGGGACTAGAACTCACCATCTCCTGGTGATTGGCTCAAAGTCACCCAGCTGTCTGTCATGCCTAAGGCGGGACTAGAACTCGCCATCTCCTGGTGATTGGGCCAGAGTCACCCAGCCAGCTTTCAAGCCTAAGGCAGAACTAGAATTTTCCTGGTGATTGGCTCCATGTCACCCAGCTGCTTTCAGTCCTAAGGCGGGACTAGAACTCACACTCTCCTGGTTTCTAGCCTTCATCAACTAAACCCAACTGTCAATTTCCAGCCGGGAACCTCATGATCCCCTCTCTTCTTTTCTCTCCCCCCAGGTAGCCAGAGGCATTTCCTCATTGAAGCCCAACCCTCCCCAAAGGGGCCCCCACCCCATCAACGTGGTACGACCCTTACGGCCCGGCTGTGGCCCCTCGAACCCCCTCCAGAGAGACCTCAAACCTTCCAGGCCCCCGCCACCGCCGTTCCACGGATCGCCCGCCACGCCTCTGAAAGGTGGATTTGGGGGTCCCACCAAACTGCCCCCTCCAAAGAAGCCCCTTCCGAGCACCCCTATCCGACCCCCTCCGGTGAGTTGCCTGCTCCCATTTGCCCCATTAGCTTGTGGGGTGTCTCAGTTCTGGAACCTACAATTTGCTACTGGAAGATTATCTATCCAGAGATCGGGTGCGTTTAGCTGCCTGGGGGATTCTGGGAATTGAAGTCCAGCCATCTTAAATGTAGCTAAAGTTGAGAAACATTGTCTTAAGCACACCTTATTGCTTTTTTGGGGATGAAAAGGCTAGATTAGTAGATCAAGGGAATGCTCAGGATGTAATTTACCTTGAATATGAAGTTCACCCATACTGGCTGGGGAATTCTGGGAGCTGAGATCTACATCCTCCCAGCTCAACAAACCCTGATCTAGAGCTGCTTTGCCAATTATGGTGTCTGTACCTTGGCTTCCGACGTAGCACCCTACCCCAATTATAGCTTGTTCAACAAACCAGGTTAAAAGTTCCAGAGTTCAAATGCAGCCATTAGAAAGTGAAGTTTAATGGGTAGAAGCCAACCAGCTCCGAATGCGGGGTTTGGGTTTGGCCAGTCTAGGGACAAAAAGGACTTTTATGGGGGACATGATGGCAGTATTCCAGTATTTGAGGGGCTGCCACAAAGAAGAGGGAGTGAAATTATTTTCCAAAGCCCCAGAAGGCAGGACAAGAAGCAATGGGTGGAAACTAATCAAGGAGAGAAGCAACTTAGAACTAAAGAGAAATTTCCTAACAGTGAGGACAATTAACCAGTGGAACTAGAAGACCATTTGTCTGGGATGCTATAGGGTTTCCTGTTTGAGCAGGGGGTTGGACTAGAAGACCTTCAAGGTCCCTTCTAACTCTGTATTTCTGTCTAATGAAGAGAAGGACTAGGGGTGGCACAATAGCAGTATTACAGTATTCGAGGGGCTGCCACACAGAGGAGGGGGTCAAATTATTCTCCAAAGCACCAGAAGACGATGGATGGAAACTAATCAAGGAGAGAAGCAACCTGGAATTAAGGAGAAGCTTCCTAACAGGACAATTAACCAGTGGAACAGCTTGCCACCAGAAGTTGCGGGTGCTTCACTGGAGGTTTTTCAGAAGAGACTGGACAGTCACTTGTCTGAAATGGTTTCTGGTTTGGGCACTCTGTGCCTAAAAGGTTGGCCATTACTGGTATAGGAGCTCCTGCTTGAGTAGGGGGCTGGACTAGAAGACCTCCAAGGTCCCTTCCAGCTCTATTATGATTCTGATTCTGCTGTTGATCTGCTGTTGTTGTGTGCTGTTTTCTCCCCTTGGCAGCTCCAGCCACACCCCAGACCAGTTTACAAACCCTTACCCAAGAAGACTCTTTTGGCGAAAGACGTGGCCTCAGTACCGAGTCCAGCCTTGCTGGTTATGGTCCCTCCGACCAACTCCAAGCCAGCGGGGATCGGGGCCTTGAACCATCTCTCCAAACCTCTCAAGTAAGTTGGCAGTGAGAGACGATGCCTTCGGGAACAGAAACGGCGCGAGGACCTGACATCCGAGTCCCAGGGCAAAAAACCCGCCAATTTTGCCTCACGACCGCCGTCGACTTTATCTAATCCTTGGCCTTCTGTGCATTTCCTGCCCAACGATAGGTAGTCCTCGACATAACGACCGTAAGGGAGCCTAGCCCGTTATGGCCATAAGCCGTAACAGTCGTAAAATGTTGTGAAGCGAATTGCCGTGGTTGTTGAGTTAATAACATGGTCGTTCAGCGAATCCGGTTTCTCCCCCGCCCCCTTGACTTCGCTTGTCAGAAGGTCGCGAAAGGAGATCGCATGACCCCCGGAACAGTGTGACCGTCGTAATTATGAATCGGTCGCCAAGCATCTGGATTTTGATCACCTGATGATGGGGAGGCTGCAGTGGTCTTTTCAGTGTGAAAAGGGCCATAAGTCCTGGTTTTTAGAGCCGTTGTAACTTTGAGTGGTCACTAAGTGAGTCATCGTAAGTCAAGGACTCTCTGTAGGAGAGATCCGGAAAAGCTGAGAACATTGGAAAACTTTGAGCCAGAAACACGGACCCCACAGCAAACAATTTTGTCATCTAAGCTACTAACACACCTTTTTTCTCTCTTTCTCTGTTTCAGGCCGGGCGCACCTCAAAGGTGAGTGTGACGTAGCCCCTGGGACTCACCTGGGGAAACCCCACTTCCTCCCCACCTCCGTTTACCTGTGTTCTGCTTGCCTTAGGCAGAACTACAACTCACGGTCTCCTGGTGATTGGCCTAAAGTCACCTAGCTGGCGTTCATATCTTAGGCAAAACTAGAACTCACCATCTCCTGGTGTTTTGTCCAAAATGTCTCAGCTGGCTTTCCTGCTTTAGGCAGGACTAGAACTCACCGTCTCCTGGTGACAGGCCCAAAGTCACCCAGCTGGTTTTTGTGCCTAAAGCAGGACTAGAATTCACTGTCTCCTGGTGATTGGCCCAAAGTCACCTAGCTGGCATTCATGTCTTAAGGCAAAACTAGAACTCCCGAACTCCTGGTGTCCAAAGTTATCAGAGTTTGTTGCAAAATCAAAACCAGAAGCACACACAGATAACTGATTCAGCTGGATTCATTAACTTTATAAACATAGTTATATATATATATGTGTGTGTGTGTGTGTGTGTGTGTGTGTGTGTGTGTGTGTGTTTGTCTGTGTCTGTGTCTGTGTCTGTGTCTGTGTCTGTCTATGTCTGTGTGTGTCTGTGTGTGTCTGTGTCTGTGTGTAACATTTTTTTGCTGATAAATGAAAATATATATATGTAGCATTGTATATATGTAACATTATATATACACACACACACACACACACACACACACACACACAAACACACACACAAACACACACAATACCACAAGTAGATTATTTCTTCAGTGTAGCAACATACAAGTAAAACACAAGCAGTTTCATTTCTAGTGGCAGACAAACTTTCAGTTCAGAGTGGAGACAAGAGCAGAGTGGACTGAGAGCCAAGCCCAGCCTTAAGCTTAAGTTTTCAGTTTCGATTCTCTGCACAGACTCAGATGTGGTTAGCTCCCATTGGCTGACTTAGTTGCTATGCCTATTCATTGGCTGGCCTTGTTAACATGGGCTCTCCCAGTTCATGAATATCTTAACAAAAGTACCTCAACTGGGTTTCATGCCTTAGGCAGAGCTACAACTCACCGTCTCCTGGTGATGGGTCCAAAGTCACCCAGCTGGCTTTTGTGCCTAAGGCGGGACTAGAACTCACCCTCTCCTAGTTTCTAATCTTGTTGCCTTAAACCCCCTGGACTAAATCTGGATCCCTTGGTTGCCCACCCTGGTTACTTTTTAATGTTTTCCTTCTGGTTCTTCTGGAGAATTTCTGACTTTCGTTGCCTTTCTTCTTTCTTTAGACCGCTCCCAGGCCTAAAAATTCATCCTGCTTCCTTCGCCTTCAAGAAATGACAAGTCGTCCTTGGGCAATCCTTGCCTTCCTCATTTGCACTACTGCGGTTCCAGCGCAGGGTTTTTTTGTTATGAGAGACATTTACAACTGTTTTTTGGGTGGGTGGGTGGGTTTGGAAAATGGAATCAGTTCCTCCAGGCCGATGGAACTGGCCGATCAGAAAATGTCCACCTGGCAGTTGAGGCCGACGAGAGGAGCAAAATGGCCGTTGAGGGGAGTTTCCTCCTCAGAGACTTAAAATGGCCGTCGCGGCAAGGGAACTGACTCCCAAAATGGCTGCCGCAATGAGGCAGGGAGATTATGGCCGATGGGGAGCTCCTTATCTTGCGTGCCGATCAGGGGGAATCCCCAGAGGATCCAGGCACGTTGCCTGGCTGGAGACACGAGGCAGGAAAAAAAAAAAGAAGAAATAGAGAGGAGAGCTATGGTCACCAAACCTTTTGTTGGGCTGTCGAGAGTAGGTTGAACCTTGGGACGCGTGGCTTCAAGTGATCCCCAGAAGCTCCGTGAACGTCAAGATATCACGACCTACCTCCTTAATTTGCACAACTTCATGAGATGTTCTCTCCTGGACCGCCTAGTTCCGGTTGGGTGGACCTGGTCTTAAGTTGGTGTCACTGATTTACAGGTGGACCCTCCCTCCCACCCCAGTTTTCCAGATGTACGATGGAGCAAACCATGAGATGGAACCAGCTTCTCCATCTGGACATCCTTCCAGGATGTTGGGCTGAGCTCCCATGAGTCAACATGAGTCAAATTTGGGTGGTCTGGAAGAAACCGGTTTGGGAAAGATGATGTAGAAGTCCAAGGGGTTGATGAGCTTTGCTTCGGTCCTTCTTGACACCTGTTTCTTCCATCTGGAGAAGACGGCCATCTCAGAACACCTCCCATCATTCCAGAAAACAGGAAGGGCCTCGGGAAATGCCCTGATTCCTTGGAAGGGTGCTGCTGGCCAGAACAGATGTTCCTTGGGGCAACATCTTGGTTCCTTGAAGTTGGGAGGTCCAAGACCTTCATTGGGGGCAGAGAACCTCAACTCTCTTCCCTCCAGTTACAAATGGAGGGCCATTTCTACCCCACACATCCATTGGGACGAAGTTCAGGATGTCTCTCTCTGTAGAGCATCAACACAAAAATCCACACCAGTCAATCCTACTGTAGTCCATGTGGTTGGCGGTGAATTAAAAATAGGATCAAGGGGGAGGAAGTTCTAGCTTTTCTTTGGGACTGGAAAGTTTTCCCTCCCAAGAAAATCCGGTCCAATTTTGGGTTTGAGGGTTGAAGGCCAGCAGAAGAGCAGCACACGGGAAACAACTTTCCTGACACAGTACAGGCCCTGTTGACTGACAGTGGGAGAGTGACTATGGGGTCATCATAGATGGTGGACCAACACTTGAAGTCCACTCAGCATTCTGTTCCTGTCTATTCTCTCCCACCACCCAGGACCAAGAACATCATAGATGGTGGATCAAGTCTTGAAGTCCATTCTTGTTCCTGTCTATCCTCTCCCACCCTGTCCCACCACCCAGGTCTAAGATCATCATGGATGGTGGATCAAGTCTTGAAGTCCATTCTTGTTCCTGTCTATCCTCTCCCACCCTGTCCCACCACCCAGGTCTAAGATCATCATGGATGGTGGATCAAGTCTTGAAGTCCATTCTTGTTCCTGTCTATCCTCTCCCACCCTGTCCCACCACCCAGGTCTAAGATCATCATGGATGGTGGACCAACACTTGAAGTCCACTCAGCATTCTGTTCCTGTCTATTCTCTCCCACCACCCAGGACCAAGAACATCATAGATGGTGGATCAAGTCTTGAAGTCCATTCTTGTTCCTGTCTATCCTCTCCCACCCTGTCCCACCACCCAGGTCTAAGATCATCATGGATGGTGGACCAAGCCTTGAAGTCCACTTAGCCTCCTGTTCCTGTCCATCCTCTCCCACTGTCCCACCAACTAGAGGCCAAGAACATAGTGGAGATGCCAATCTTTTGCCACGTCCTGTATGGGACTTGGTGGGATTCTTTTCTGAAATGGTGGTTGCTTGGTTGGGTTGGTGTTGGCCACATGGGCCAAGAAAGCCAGGTGGGGCTGGACAGTGGTTAGAGATGAAGCTCAGCCCTTGGTGGGTTCCTGAGGACGGTCATATCCCAACCCTGATCTTCTGCTGGGCCTACAGGAAACACCAGATTGGGATTGAAATGATTTAGGTAGTCTGGAACTCACCATGGTTGACTTCGAGAAAAGCCAACATAATTTCTGATTTCAGATGGGAAAGCGGAAGAAATGCTTTGCCAGTAGTCCTCGACTTACGACCACAACTGAGCCCCAAATTTCTGCTGCTAAGTGAGTTGTTGTCATATAAAAAACAATCATTGTATGATTTTTCTTGCCACATTTGTGGTCACGGTCGCTAAATGAACAGTTGTAAGTCAAGGACCACCTGCATTCTCTAAATGCTCCATATCTCAGACTTCCTTGTGGATACGCGCCTCAGGAAGAATAAAAAATGGATATTTTTACTCTCAAGAATGGCGTTGAGCACTGGTGCTTGGGGGACCAAGCCGCCAGTCGGACCATGGAGCGCCTCTGGACCTGAGTGGGCAGGGCTAAATGGCCCGCCTTATTCCCATGCTCTAGGAGCACGTCTGAACACAAACCAGGCGCCTTCTCCCCCTCTAGGCCTTCTCCACATCCCCTTCCAGTTTCCTGGGACCAATTGCTCCTGAGCCCAAGAACAGGGCCTCCACCCCATTGGAAAGACCCCTCCTCTCCTTTGAGACGCACTGATGACCTCTGGGTAGCCCGCTCCTGCCCTGCCGGTTGCTGGCATTCCTGTGCCAAGTGCTTCCCCTCCCCCCCATCCGCGGGGATGCCACTGCATTGCTAGAAGGTTCTTTCGACCGGGGGGAGGGGGGAGCCAGCTTGTGGGGGGGGGCATTTCAAACCGGTCCCCAATCGGAACCTTCTGGCTCTTTCCCTTTCTCTCCCCCCAATTTTGTTTACTCCTTTTTGCTATCCTCTTACACCAGGGGTCTCCAAAATCGGCAACTTTAAGACTTGTGGACTTCAACTCCCAGAATTCCAGAGATTAAGACTTGTGGACTTCAACTCCCAGAATTTCTAAGACTCGTGGACTTCAATTCCCAGAATTCATGGCTGGCTGGGGGATTCTGGGAGCTGAAGTCCACAAGTCTTAAAGTCACCAAGTTTGGAGATCCCTCCGCCTTAAGATGACTTTGCTACGTATATTCTTGAAGAGACGCCTGCGTTTGTCCGCACGAAGAAGATCACTTGAAAAACCCGGTTCTTTGAAAACTTTAGGTCCTTTTTAAAAAACAATAATAATAATAATAATAAAAATGAATGAATAATTTTTTAAAAACAGAAATCCTGGTCTCGTTTTGGGAGATGCTTTGGGAAACTGAGGCAATGTCGGTTGTGTCCCATGCTCGGAGTAGAGGTGGAGGCTGTCCTATCTCAGAGCATGTAATTTTGAAGGGGGGGGGGTCCTGTCTTTTAGGTTGCCCCCAACCCTTTGGTGACTGTTTGAGAGGAAGAGACACACCTGGGGAGGGATTTTGCAATGGCAGGGATGAGATTCCCATGCTCTGCGTCATAAGGGCTAGTCCTCGCCTTACGACCTCAAAGGAGACTCAAGATTTCTGTTGCTAAGTGAGACCGCCGTTAAAAGTGAGCTTTGCCCCACTGGATGGACTTTTTTGCCGCTGCCGTTAAGTGAATCACTGCGGTTAAGTTAGTAATGTGGTTGCTAAGTGAATCTGGCTATCCCGTTGACTTTGCTTGTCAGAAGGTTGCAAAAGGGGATCACATGATTCCTGCAACGGTCATAAATACGAGTCAGTTGCCAAGCGTCTGAATTTTGATCACGTGACCACGGGGATGCTACAATGGTCATAAGTGTGACAAACGGTCCTAAGTCATTTCAGTGCCGTTGTGACTTTGGTCACTAAATGAACGGTTGTAAGTCAAGGACTACCTGTAACTTGAACATTTGGGGGTTATTTTCCTCCTTCCGACCCAGGGCCTGCTTCCTCCCTGTTTCTTCAATCCCTCAAACCTCTTAAATGTTTTATTTAATTAAATATGAAATAAATATTAAACTGTTTTTCACAATTACCAGTGTCCCGACGGTCAAGTGATCAAAATTCGGGCGTTTGGCATGTATTTATGATTTCCAAAAGTCGATAGAGGCAGCCAGATTTGCTTAACGACCGTATTATTCAGTTAACAACTGCAGTATTTCACTTAACAACTGTGGCAGGAAAGGGAGTAAAATTGGGCAGGACTCCGTTAACCATTTTTGCTTAATGATGGAGATTCTGGTCCCAATTGCAGTCGGAAGTCAACAACAATTTTAGGTAAATATCCGTTATATGGCTGCTGTTATGCACGGTGGCCACCAGATGGCAATAGAACCCCGCAATTCAGAATCGTGATCTTTCAATGCATTTTGTCTGCTCTTTTATTATTGGCCATTTTTCCTTGGAAACTCCCGCCCCCCCCTTTTGTGTACATTTCCAATCCTCTCATGTCTTAATCCTATTTTAATAGTCTTTGTCCTGAAACACATCAAAGATCTCTTGTGGCGGCTAGAAGGGCCTCTAGTCAATTTCTTCTCCCTGCTCTACTAAGTGAACCTTTTGAGGGTCCCTGCCAGGGAACGAGTCCTGGTGGATGGATTAGGTTCCCACCAGGACCAGATCTGGCAGAAGTCAAAGAGGGAAGAATTTGGATTAGATGTGCAGTTGTCATAAAGGCAAATATTTCCTTGTGATCTACGTGGAGGTGAAACGTTCCAGCCCATCAACATCAACCACCACACTTGGAATCCTGCATCCAGTTTGGGTCACCGTATCATAAAAAAGATGTTGAGACTCTGGAAAGAGTGCAGAGAAGAGCAAGAAAGAGGATTAGGGGGGCTGGAGGATAAAACATATGAAGAACGGTTGCAGGAATTGGGTAGGTCTAGTCTAGTGAAAAAGAAAGACAAGGGGTGACATGAGAGCAGTGTTCTGATATTTGAGGGGCTGCCCCAAAGAAGGGGGGATCCACCTATTCTCCAAAGTACCTGAACAACCAGGACAAGAAGCAACAGATGGAAACTAATCAAGGGGAGAAGCAACCTGGAATTAAGGAGAAACTTCCTAATGGTGAGGACAATTAACAGGTGGAACAACTTGCCACCAGAAATTCTGGGTGCTTCATCACTGAGGTTTTTAAATCCCATCTTAAAGCCAGTATGATTTAAGATGGGTGGACTTCAACTCCCAGAATCCCCCAGCCAGCATCCTTTGGATGGGGAAGAACCGGCTAAAGCTCAACCCTGACAAGACCGAGTGGCTGTGGATATTGCCTCCCAAGGATTATGTCAATTGTCCCTCCTTGGTTCTTGGGGGAGAGAAATTAACTCCCTCAGAACGGGTTCGCAATTTGGGTGTCCTCCTAGACCCACAGCTAAAATTGGAGCAACATCTTTCAGCTGTGGCTAGGGGGACCTTTGCACAGGTTCGCCTAGTGCACCAATTGCGACCCTTCTTGGAGAGGGAGGCGCTACTCACAGTCACCCACGCCCTTATCACCTCCCGGCTGGATTACTGCAATGCGCTCTACATGGGGCTACCCTTGAAGAGTATCCGGAGACTACAATTGGTGCAAAATGCAGCTGCTCGTGCCGTGGTGGGTGTGCCCAGGTACACCCATGTAACACCTGTCCTCCGGCAGCTGCATTGGTTGCCCATTAGTCTCCGGATCCAATTTAAGGTGTTGGTCGTTACCTTTAAAGCCCTACATGGCTCAGGGCCAGGTTACCTTCGGGACCGCATCCTGCCGCATACCTCCCTACGACCAGTTAGGTCCCACAGAGTGGGTCTTCTCCAGGTCCCATCAACCAAACAATGTTGGTTGGCGGGGCCTAGGGGGAGAGCCTTCTCTGTGGGAGCTCCCTCCCTATGGAACCAACTTCCTCCGGAGATCAGAGCCATCCCCACCCTGCTGGCCTTCCGGAAAGCAATAAAAACGTGGCTCTTCCGGCAGGCGGGGTGAAAGTGAGACCGAGCATATTATCTCTGGGTCTCCCCCCTTGTTATGAATGTTGGAGATTTTCTTTTTAATTTTTCTATATCTTTTTAACTGTGATGTTTTTATTGTAATAGATTTGGATATGTTGTGAGCCGCCCAGAGTCCCCCGGGAGTTGGGCGGCATACAAATCTATTAAATTAAATTAAATTAAAAATTAAAATCTATTAAATTAAATTTAAGAGGGGTGGACTTCAACTCCCAGAATCCCCCAGCCAGCATGCTTTAAGATAGGTAGACCTCAACTCCCAGAATCCCCTAGCCAGCATCATTTAAGATAGGTAGATTTCAAACTCCCAGAATCCCTCAACCAGCCTGCTTTAAGATGGGTGGACTTCAACTCCCAGAATCCCCCACCCAGCAAGCTTTAAGATGAGTGGACTTCAACTCCCAGAATTCCCCACCTAGCAAGCTTTAAGATGGGTGGACTTCAACTCCCAGAATCCCCCACCCAGCAAGCTTTAAGATGGGTGGACTTCAACTCCCAGAATCCCCCAGCCAGCCTGCTTTAAGATAGGTAAACTTCAACTCCCAGAATCCATCACCCAGCAAGCTTTAAGATGGGTGGACTTCAACTCCCAGAATCCACCATCCAGTAAGCTTTAAGATGGGTGGACTTCAACTCCCAGAATCCCCCAGCCAGCAAGCTTTAAGATGGGTGGACTTCAACTCCCAGAATCCCCCAGCCAGCAAGCTTTAAGATGGGTGGACTTCAACTCCCAGAATTCCCCACCTAGCAAGCTTTAAGATGGGTGGACTTCAACTCCCAGAATCCCCCAGCCAGCAAGCTTTAAGATGGGTGGACTTCAACTCCCAGAATTCCCCAGCCAGCAAGCTTTAAGATGGGTGGACTTCAACTCCCAGAATTCCCCAGCCAGCAAGCTTTAAGATGGGTGGACTTCAATTCCCAGAATCCCCCAGCCAGACATTTTGAAGTTCCTTCCCACCTCCGTCCCTCCTGAGGGCCCCTCTCATCTCACCCTCAGAGCTAGACTTCACCTGAACAGGGAGGCTCAATTGCAGAACCTACCGCAAACCTTGGGAGCCCCTCCAACCCCCTGGGCGGTGAGAAGGTCCTGTTCGCACATCACCCAAATCTTCTTCTCCACCCTTTCCACTCGCCCCTCCCTCTCCTCCCTTTGATTCTGGCTTGTTCGATTAATAACCAGCCAGAGTTCGGCTTTAATTGTGTTGTGAAGAAGAGGCTCCTTTCGCAAGTAAATATTTGAAAATTGTCACGTTAATGGGAATAATAAGGATTTAACCTTCCTGGATTTGTTTAATCCTCTCCAAAAGGCGCTTAAGACATTAGCAATCATTAGGAAATCTAGCAAGCATCCGTGCGGGATCTAGGGGAGGATGCGAGCATGTGTCGTGTGCGTCGTGAAAGCGAGACCCACAGGTCGTGGGGGGCAGCGCACGTGAGGCACATTCCCATGACAGCGTTTGATCTCGTGTCACAGTTACAACTGGTTGTTGGGGAGGTGAGTTATGCTTTTAATCAAAAATATGGAGACATTCTCAATCCTCCAGGTCCTGTTTGTCCCAAAGGTGCTTTTTCAGGAGGCAACTGGACTTTCTGGTTTTTTCTTTGAAGACGTTTTGCTTCTTATCCAAGAAGCTTCTTCAGCTCTGACTGGATGGTGGAGGAAAGGAAGGATTTATATTCCTTGCAGAGAGCTGGTCATTTGCATCCTTTTAGAGCAGCGGTTCTCAACCTGTGTGTCGCGACCCCTTTGGGGGTCAAACGACCCTTTCACAGGGGTCGCCTAAGACCATCGGAAAACACATATTTCCGATAGTCTTGGGAACCGAGACACCGCTCCTCTATCCGTCTCTAGGCGGGTCCACCCACATGCAAATAGACTACTGCAAAAAAAAAAAAAATCTGTACCATGGGAACTTCTGAGCATGCGCAGAAGCCGAATCTCCGGCACTGCGCATGCATCACCATCTTGTTTTCGGCTTTTTTTTTGTTTTGCAATTTTTTTTTCAAAAATTCAGCACTGCGCATGCATGCGCGCGCAAAGCGCACGCACGTCCATGAGGCGCGGCCACACAGCGCAGGAGGAAGCAAACCAGCAGCAAGGTAAGTTAGAACCCACCCCTGAGTTTCCTAATAATTTTATCATTTTATGGTTGGGGGTCACCACAACATGAGGAACTGTATTAAAGGGTCGCGGCATTAGGAAGGTTGAGAACCACTGGTTTAGAGAGTCGTTGAGGCCACTTGGAGGTTTGTCTGTGTCCTCAGGGTCACCTGAGTGGTGCAAATAGGTGCGTGAATGGGGGAGAGCTACGACATCACCTACCTCCAGTCTACAACACAGTCCTTTCGCCAAGAAGGTTCCACCATCCATTTGCACCCCTCAGGTGACCCTGAGGACACAGACAAACCTCCAAGTGGCCTCAACGACCCTCTAAAAGGATGCAAATGACCAGCTGTCTGCAAGGAGTATAAATCCTTCCGTTCTCCACCATCCAGTCAGAACTGAAGAAGCTCCTTGGATGAGAAGCGAAATGTCTTCAAAAGAAAAAAAATAAGAAAGTCCAGTTGCCTCCTGAAAAAATGTTATCCCAAATGTTACCTTTGGGACAACATTTTTAATATGATGGAAACACAGACATTCACAAAGGTTGGGGGCTTTGATCACCTGGGGAGGGTGGCCATCTTGACTTTTCTGACACATACCACCCTCAGGCAGTATGCTGGCAACTGCAGGTCGTCTTCGACTTGCGACCACAATTGAGCCCCATAATTTCTGTTGCTGATCGAGACAGGGGTTAAGGGAATTGTGCTCCATCTTTACGGCTTTTCTCACCACAGTTGTTCAGCGAATCACCGCCATTGTTAAGTGAGTCATGAGGTCGTTAAGTGAATCGGGCTTCCCCATTGACTTTGCTTGTCAGAAGGTCACAAAAGGGGATCGCTTGACCCCGGGATGCTGCAATCTGTCATAAATGTGAGTCAGTTGCCAAGCGTCTGAATTTTGATCACGTGACCCCAGGGATGCTGCAATGGTCGTAAGTGTGAAAAATGGTCATAAGTCCCTTTTTTCAATGCCCTTGTAACTTCCAACGGTCATTAAATGAAGTGTTGTAAGTTGAGAACTACCTGTCTAGCCAAAGCCAGAATTGAAGGTTTTTCAGTGCCACTGTAACTTTGAACAGTCACTAAGTGAACTGTTCTAAGTCGAGGACTACCTGTATTAACTTGGAAAAATACAGGTCGTTCTCAAAATGATGACCTATAATGGAGCCTGCCCGTCGTAAGTTGAAACAGTTGGGAAAACGGGTCAGTCCTGTGACTCCCCCAATTTTGCAATATTTTTCGTGGCGTCGTTAAGTGAACCCAATTGCTTGCTACGGACGGGTGCGGTTTTGCTGAAAAACCAGAAGTAAGTGTACATTTACCATTGTAAATTGATTTATTCAGTTTCCATAGCTGCCTATCTCAATGAAACGACTCTGGGCAGCTACAGAAATGAATGAATGAATGAATGAATGAATGAATGAATGAATGAATGAATTTATGAATGAATGTAATCGTGAGACTGCAGGTTGCTGGAAATGATCATCAATTGTAAATGTACCCATGTTGCTCAGCACCTCAAATGCAGTTACGTGACCGGCCGCCGGGGTGGGTGGGGGGCAACTGTTGGATCTGGGTCGTAAGTAAGTCGCCTTTTTCAGGTAGGTCGTAACTTCAAATGGTTGCTAAGCAACCGTATGTCAAAAGACCCCTTGTAATCGAGGGCCAGGAAGCTTTCCAGTGCCCCTGACGTGCTAAAGAATGGATGCTTAAACTGCAACCTGGAGTAGATTGCAAGACTTGCTTCAGAAAATACATCGAATCGTGGCCCAAGTGGTAAAACAGGTTACAACTAACCAGGTTTGTGCAACCGCAGATAGCCTGTAGCTATCTTGTTCAGGCCTGGAGACTAAAACATAGGAAGAACGGTTGGAGGAACTGGGTATGTTTAGTTTAATGAAAAGAAGGACCAGGGGAGACATGATAGCAGTCTTCCAATATTTGAGGGGCTGCCCCAAAGAAGAGGGAGTCAAATTATTCTCCAAGGCAGGATAAGAAGCAACAGATGGAAACTAATCAAGGAGAGAAGCAACCTGGAACTAAGCAGAAATTTCCAGACAGTGAGAACAATTAATCAGTGGAACTACCTGCCACCAGAAGTTGTGGGTGCTCCTACAGTGATGAAATCTAAATTTTTTTCCTACCGGTTCTGTAGGCGTGGCTTGGTGGGCATGGCTTGGTGGAGGTCATGTGGCTGGGTGGGCGTGGCTATGTAGTCATGTGACTGGGGGATCAAAAGATAGAAACTCACTTTAACAATGTCCTGCTGGAGCAGGGTTGGACTGGATGACCTCCAGGTCGCTTCCAGCCCTGGATTATCCTCTGAAGCTGCGTCTAGTGCCAGGTTTGTAGTCCTCCCTCCCTCCCTTCCTCTCTCTCTCTCTCTTTCTATTTTCTTTCTTTCTCTCTCTCTCTCAATCTTTCTTTCCTTCTTTCTTTCTTTCTCTCTCTCTCTCTCTCTCTTTCTTTCTCTCTCTTTCTTTCTCTCTTTCTCTCTCTCTCTTTTTCTTTCTTTCTTTCTCTCTTTCTTTCTTTCCACCCCCCAACCCCCCATTTTTGGCCTAGCAGGCTTCGGGGGGGGGGGGAAAGTTCCAAAGATCAGCTGTGCGATGCGTGATCGTCAGAACTTTTTTTTTTACTTTTTTTAGTATTTTTTACTACCGGTTCAGGCGAACCAGCCTGAATCGGTAGCATTTCACCCCTGGCGCTCCATCACTGGAGGTTTTCAAAAAGAGATTCAAGAAGAGAATATTTGTCTGGAATGGTGGAAGGTCTCCTGCCTGAGCAGGGGGTTGGAGTGGACTAGAAGACCTCCAAGGTCCCTTTCCACTCTCTTGTTCTGTTAATTGAGGTCGTAAATCCAGGGCTAGCTGTTTTGCAGGGCTTGGAGGCAAAATCCACCCAAGCTACTGGAAATCTAACAACGGCAGGTGTTTAAAGAGCTCGAACATGGGAACGAGAAAAAGAAAGAAAGATAGATTTGCTCCAGGAAAAAAGCGCATTACTCCTTCATCACGCTTTTTGGGCTGAAAAAAAAACCCAGGTGGGAATCTGCACAGCACATCTGCTTTGGGGCCTCTTACTCAAATATTTTGGCATTTGGGAAGTTTTCCCCGGGGTTGGGGGAGGGGGGCATTTAATTCAGCTTTGCAGCTTTCTGATGGGTGGGAAAGGAGAGGCATCCCACAGAGGCAGAGGTGGAATTCAGCCGGTTCGGGCGAACAGGTAGTAGCAACCTGCGGGTGGGCCTGCCCCAGCGCTATGCCATCCTGTTTAGGCACATTTTGAAGCCGCGTGCATGTGTGCAAGCCAAGCGTGTGAGCAAAGTGCATGCCCCGAAGGCTGCACGAATATGCGGAAGGGGCACGCTCACATTTGCGAACCGGCAGGGAAAGTAAGTGAATACCACCTGTGCACGGAGGCCACAGGTGAACGTCTGCCCTTGTGGGAAAGGTAGGTAGGACTCCATGCCCCGTTCTGCAAAGGGCTTGGGGATTCCTCTGCTTGGTCTCTCCTTCGCTGGGGTGGGGGGGACGGTGATGGGGTGTTTTTTTTAAAGACCAAGGGCCCTTTTACAACATTGGCTGGGTGGGAGGAGGAGGAGGAGGAGGGAGAGGAGAGGAAGTTATTTGATTGGAGCACACGCAAGTCATTGGACACCCGTGGCACAAGGGCGTTTAAGTTTGCCGGAGGTGCCACTGACGTTATTGTGGGAGGTTTTAAATGCATTGATTTCTAGCTGTTTAGATTGGTTTTCTCTTTCTGCATCATCCGTCTCATCCCCTTCTCCTTCTCCTTCCCCTTCCTTCCTTCCTTCTTTTCTCTTCCTTTCTTCCTTTTCTTTTTTTACTTCCTTTCTCTCTTCCCTCCCTCCCTCCCTCCCTCTTTCTTTCTCTTTCTTTCTTTCTCTCTTTCTCTTCCTTCCTTCCTTTTCCTTTCCTTTTACTTTCTTTCTCTCTTCCCTCCTCCTCCCTCCCTCCCTCCTTTCTTTCCTTCCTTCCTTCCTTTCCTTCCTTCCTTCCTTCCTTTCCTTTCTTCCTTCCTTCCTTCCTTCCTTCCCTCCCTCCCTCCCTCCCCACTGCCTTCCCTTCCCTCTCCCATCCTGCTGGCTAGCAAATTCTGGTACTTGAATTCCACATACCTTAAAATGTAATTATTTCTTCATTTTTTAAAAAATTACAGCTTTATTACTCAATATCTCATACTCCTTCCTCCTATTTTCCCTGCCACACACAGAGAGAGTGAGTGGCCCCAAATCAGCCAGCCAGCCGATGTTTGTGCCTAAGGCAGGACTAGAACTCACTGCCTCCTGGTGATTGGCCCAAAGCAAGTTTTTTTCAGAAGCGGTTTGTGGTTGTTGTTGTTTTGGAATCCGGTAAAATGGATTGAGGGATTGATTAAAGAACTGTCGGAACAGCGAGAAGCCGTCACTGTTTCTCGCAGGAAATGGTTGACAAAGAACGAATTCCCCTCTTTGGGAGCAAAACCTGGTGTGACAGGATCAAAGCAGGACAGTTGGGACGTGGCAGACAGATGGAGAAGGTAAAACCCAGCCTGCCAAATATAATCTATAATAATAATAATAACAACAAAGTTGGAAGGGACCTTGGAGGTCTTCTAGTCCAACCCCCTGCCTAGGCAGGAAACCCTATACTACTTCAGACAAATGGTTATCCAACATCTTCTTAAAAACTTCCAGTGTTGGAGCATTCACAACTTCTGGAAGCAAGCTGTTCCACTGATTAATTGTTCTAACTGTCAGGAAATTTCTCCTTAGTTCTAAGTTGCTTCTCTCCTTGATTAGTTTCCACCCATTGCTTCTTGTTCTACCCTCAGGTGCTTTGGAGAATAGCTTGACTCCCTCTTCTTTGTGGCAACCCCTGAGATATTGGAAGACTGCTATCATGTCTCCCCTGATCCTTCTTTTCATTAAACTAGACATGCCCAGTTCCTGCAAAGATTCTTCATATGTTTTAGCCTCCAGTCCCCTAATCCTCTTTGTTGCTCTTCTCTGCACTCTTTCTAGAGTCTCAACATCCTTTTTACATCGTGGCGACCAAAACTGAATGCAGTATTCCAAGTGTGGCCTTACCAAGGCCTTATAAAGTGGTATTAACACTTCACGTGATCTTGATTCTATCCCTCTGTTTATGCAGCCTAGAAGAACTGTGTTGGCTTTTTTGGCAGCTGCTGGCTCATATTTAAATGGTTGTCCACTAGGATTCCAAGATCCCTCTCGCAGTTACTACTGTTGAGCAGTAATCATAACCGAAGCCTTGAGCAGCCGGTTACCCAGGACACCAGAGCCGATAGAATTCTACTATGGAATCGGAGCTTAGAAAGGCTTCCCCCGAGGTCATCTAGTCCAGCCCCCTTCCTTCCTCTTGAAAGCCTTTTCTGCCCTAAAGTCTGGCCAAAGACCCTGATAAAGATATTCTGTTGGATTTGGATCGGAATCTTCCAAATAAACAATTTCGCAGCCAAGAGATCATCTCTGTATTTTAATCTCTTTTCATTCTTCATTAATTGTTTCTCTTATCTGTTCCTTTCTAAGACAGGGAATTTTTAATGTGTTTTCTCTTTCTTTCAACATATGTTGCAGGCTGGAAAGCAGGAGCTGTGAGTTCTAGTTTCCGCCTTAGGCATGAAAGCCAGCTGGGTGACTTTGGGCCAATCACCAGGAGGCGGTGAGTTCTAGTCCTGCCTTGGGCACGAAAGTCCTTTGGGTGACTTTGAGCCAATCACCAGGAGTCTGTGAGTTCTAGTCCTGCCTTAGGCATGAAAGCTGGCTGGTTGACTTTGGTCCAATCACTAGGAGATGGTGAGTTCTAGTCGTCCCTTAGGCATGGAAGGCAATTGGGTGACTTTGGGTCAATCACCAGGAGGCTGTGAGTTCTAGTCGTCCCTTAGGCATGAAAGTCAGCTAGGTAACTTTAAGCCAGGCTGTGAGTTCTAGTCCTGCCTTAGCTATGAAATCCAGCTGGGTGATGTTGTGGCCACATGATCAAAATTCGGACACTTGGCAACTGATTCATATTTATGACGGTTGCAACCTCCTGGGGGGGTCACGTGATCCCCTTTTGCGACCTTCTGACAAGCCAAGTCAATGGGGAAGCCGGATTCACTTATCAACGGTGTTACTGACTTAACAACTGCAGTGATTCGCTTAACAACTGTGTCAAGAAAGGTCATAAAAACTCATGTAACAATTGTTTCTTTTAGCCACATAAATTTTGGGCTGAATTGTCATAAGTCGAGGACTGCCTGTATAACCGAGGTGAAGATTTTGACCGTCTGCTTGCGAGGACCACAAATGCTAGCCTGAACATGGCCACATCTAACCAGAAACAGATCTGGTGGGGTTATTCCCCCCCCGCCCCCACTGGGTTTTTGCTTAATGGACCTAAAATGAATGATAATTTGGCAAATAATCTCATTTTCTCTTGGGCACGAATGCCACAATAGCTGTTTCTATTTTTGCTTTGTTCAGAAAACAAGGAAACAAAAAGCCGAAGATGAAATTTGGATTCTTGTTCAAGACTCCAGAGCTGTTTTTCCCTCTCCGAGGTCCAGAAAAATCTGTATACAAGTAGTCCTTGACTTACAACGCTTCATTTAGTGACCATTGGAAGTTACAATGGGATTGAAAGGGTCAGGGGATCAAAATTCAGACACTTGCCAACTGACTCATATTTATGACAGTTGCAGTGTCCCTGGGGGTCACATGATCAATATTCAGGCACTGGGCAGCTGGCATGTACTTATGATGATCGCAATGTCCCAGGATCATGTCATCCCCACCTGTCACCTTCCCAGCTGTCTTAGGTTTGTTTAGTCCCTTTCCTTTCCTTTCCTTCTTTCCCTTTCCTTCCTTTTTTCCCTTTCCCTTTCCCTTTCCCCTTCCTTTTTTCCTTTCCCTTTCCTTTTCCCTTTCCTTCCCTTCTTCCCTTCTTTCCTTCCTTTTCCTTCTTTCCTTTCCTTTCCTTCCTTTTCCTTCTTTCCTTTTCTTCCTTTTCCTTTCTTTCCTTTCCTTCCCTTTCCCTTCCTTTTTTCCCTTTCCTTTCTTCTTTCCTTCTTCTTTCTTTCTCTCTCTCTCTTTCTCCTTTCCTTTCCTTCCTTTTTTCCCTTTCCTTTCCTTTCCTTCCTTTTCCTTCTTTCCTTTCCTTCCTTTTCCTTTCTTTCCTTTCCTTTCCTTCCCTTTCTCTTCCTTTTTTCCCTTTCCTTTCCCTTTCCCTTTCCCTTTCCCTTTCCTTCCTTTCTTCCCTTCCTTTTCCTTCTTTCCTTTCCTTCCTTTTCCTTCTTTCCTTTCCTTCCTTTTCCTTTTCCTTTTCCTTTCCTTTCCTTCCTTTTCCTTCTTTCCTTTCCTTCCTTTTCCTTTCTTTCCTTTCCCTTCATTTTTTCCCTTTCCTTTCCCTTTCCTTTCTTCTTTCCTTCTTCTTTCTCTCTTTCTTTCTTTCTCCTTTCCTTTCCTTTCCTTCCTTTTCCTTTCTTTCCTTTCCTTTCCTTCCTTTTCCTTCTTTCCTTTCCTTCCTTTTCCTTTCTTTCCTTTCCTTCCCTTCCCTTTCTCTTCCTTTTTTCCCTTTCCTTTCCCTTTCCTTTCTTCTTTCCTTCTTCTCTCTCTCTCTCTTTCTTTCTCCTTTCCTTTCCTTCCTTTTTTCCCTTTCCTTTCCTTCCCTTCCCTTCCCTTCCTCCCCTCCCCTCCCCTCCCCTCCAACTTATTACTTAACCAAGGTATCATCTATCAGGAACCGTAGGGAATACTCCATTGCCATTTTAGCAGAAGTGACGTTCGGACATCCTTCGTTTGTCCATTGGAGAAGATTCACAGGTTCACCTTGAGTAGGTAAGATTACCTGGACACCAAGTTTTGTTTCACTTAACCCTTTCTAGTCTCTGTCTGCCCCCCTTTCTTTCTTTCTTTCTTTCTTTCTTGCTAGCCGCCTGACTTCCATTCTGGGGTGGGGGGAATGGAGCCACAGACATTTGTGCTGTGATTGACCCTCATTTTTCAATTAACACCTGGAAGAAAAACTGCGTAGAGACCAACCAGCTTTCTCTGCTCACTTTTGGGAGCTGATGAGATAAAAACTTCCTTCTCTAACCTCAATTAGATAATGATTTCCTCCTTTGATCTTAGGGGGCGGGGCAAGGCCTGCGAGGGACTTAATCCTCATTAATACGGAACTCGCCTTTGATGGTGCCTAAACGAAGCAACACCAGGGTTTAGGGAGTGGGAGAAGAGAGGTTCTTTTGCTTGAGCAGGGGGCTGGACTAGAAGACCTCCAAGGTCCCTTCCAGCTCTATTCTGATTGGATTGACTGACTACAAAACCATCCAACGAAAGCAACCCCTTTGTGAGTCACACAGCCATGGGCTACTCATTTGCCTGCGATCCATGTTTACCAAGCTATACAGGTGGTCCTCGACGTATGACCATAATTGAGCCAACATTTCTGTCGCTAAGCCAGATGGTTATTAAGTGAGCTTTGGCCCATTTTACGAGCTTTCTTGCCACCGTTGTTAAGTGAATCCCTGTAGCAGTTGAGTTAGTCACACGGTCGTTAAGTGAATCCGGCTTCCCCGTGGACTTTGCTGGTCAGAAGGTCGCAAAAGGGATCAGGTGACCCCGGGGACACTGTGACCGTCATAAATACAGGCAGTCCTCGATTTACGACCACAATTAACCTCAGAAATTTGATTGCTACGTCAGACGTTGGTTAAGTGAGTTTTGGCCCATGTTAGAACCTTTTCAGAAGATTGCAAAAGGGGATCAGGTGACCCCGGGACACTGCGACCGTCATAAATATGAACCAGTTGCCAAGCATCTGAATTTTGACCACGGGGATGCTGCAACGGTCATAAGTGTGAGAAATGGTCCTAAGTCACTTTTTTCAGGGCCGTTGTCACTTCAGTCACTAAACAAATGGTCGTAAGTTCAAGGACTGCCTGTGTGTATGAGATGAAGGATGTGCCTGAGGAGACCTTCATATTTCCCCCCCTAAATTAGTTATTTAATTATATAGGACAATTAACCAGTGGAACAGCTTGCCACCAGAAATCGTGGGCGCTCCATCACTGGAGATTTTTAAGAAGATATTTGACAACCATTTGTTTGAAATGTGTAAGTCTCCTGCTTGACGGGGTTGGACTAGAAGACCTCCAAGGTCCCTTCCAGCTTCCTATTCTATTCTATTCTATTCTATTCTATTCTATTCTATTCTATTCTATTCTATTCGATATTCCTTATTCTATTCTATTCTATTCTTATATTTTCTATTCTATTCTATTCTATATTATATTATATTCTTTCCATTTCCATTTCTATTCTATTCTATAGTATAGTATATTATATTATATTCTATATTATTTCCATTTCCATTTCTATTCTATATTCTATTCTATTCTATTCTATTCTATTCTATTCTATTCTATTCTATTCTATTCTATTCTATATTCTATTCTATTCTATATTCCTTATTCTATTCTATTCTATTCTATTCTATTCTATTCTATTCTATTCTATTCTATTCCTATTCTATTCTTATATTTTCTATTCTATTCCTATTCTATTCTTATATTTTCTTTTCTTTTCTTTTCTTTTCTATTCTATTTGATTCTATTCTATTATTTCCATTTCCATTCTTCTACAGGAGCCAAATACCCCGATTCACTGGCCATTATTTTGGGAGATTTAAACAAGGCAAACTTAAGGAAAGAGCTACCAAAATACTTTCAGCATGTCAATTGTCCCACTAGAGGCAAGAATACTTTAGACCAGTGCTTCTCAATTATTTTCTGTTACCCCCCCCCCCCCCAGGAAGAAGTAAACATTTCGTGCGCCCCCCCCAACTCTCCACCAGGACGATTGTTTGCAATATTCGGCACGTTTTCGCTGAAAAAACTCAAGCAGCTTATCAGCGTGATTGGGGTGTAATGTGTTTAAGTGACGCCTTAATTTATTTGGCTTCATGCTGTCCACTGCCAACATTTTTAGACACAGTAAACATACCGGTCTTTCCTCGTCTCCCACCGTAGTCACAGTGAAGCCAAGCGCTACATACGCTTCGTCATATTTCCTCGTCTTAGCTTTCGGGAGACTTACGTTTGTCTCATTATCTCCGTCTCTCTCCTCCTTTCCTTTCATCCCTGTTAAATATTTTTCCATGGTGTCTCTAAAGGGTTTGTTATCTGCACTTCATATCTCCTGCTCTGTGCTGTGTGCTATTGTTCGGTGCAAAAAACCCCTACTCCCTGCGGCAAAAATAAGCATGTTCCCCAGGGTCATGCGCCCCCCCTGGCATCGCTCCGCACCCCCCCAGGGGGCCCCGCCCCACTATTTCAGAAGCACTGGGTTAAATGGTTCACTCATTTAAAATGACATTTTTGATTTAAAAAAAAAAGGGTGAGGTGTAAAAGAAACCACAGCTGTCACCGAAAGATTTCTCTCAGAAGAAAGAAAACACAAATTTAATGTTCAAACATTTCAATATCACAACAGATATCTCTTGAAGAGACGATGATATGAAAGGATATTAAGGAATTAAAAATAGGCAACAGATAACTTATCTTGTCTACCATAAGCATCACAGCTACTTAACAATAGTAAGTCCGCTCAGTAAAACTCAGCTGCATTCCAAAAAATACATGTGAAATATTACCAAGCCTGAATCCCATTTAGAGATATTTCAGGAATAAAAGGACGACAAATGTGTATGACAAAAGAAATCAAAATTCTTGAGGTGAGGGCCACATACTGTGTGTCATGATTAACATTTACCAGTCAAAAATGTGAGATAAGATAGCCAATTATTTTAATACAATACAGAGACAGATCTGGTTCGCAATTCAAAGGTTTATTTAGAGAGAAAAAGCGTTTGCAAAGGCGGCCTCCAAGTCTCTTCCCAAGTTGGATTAAGTACAAGGAGAGCAAAGACACATTTTACAATCCATACATTTATACTTTCTACACATCACACACCACGCCTAATAATCCCTCCCCACCCCCCTTTATTCTTCTAAGTCATTTTCTATGTTATTCTATACTCTAAGCAGGGGTCTCCAACCTTGGCAACTTTAAGACTTGTGGACTTCAACTCCCAGAGTTCCTCAGCCAGAAAAGCTGGCTGAGGAACTCTGGGAGTTGAAGTCCAGAAAGTCTTAAAGTTGCTAAGGTTGGAGACCCCTGCAAGGGTCAACATGACAATTCTCTCCATAGTCATAGCTATCTTATCTTGCCCTGTAATTTCGCCTCTGGGCTACGTTCTTATCTTACTGCATTATAGCCTGACCATGGGTGTTCCAGTGGCCTGGCCTTGGGTGTGTTCCAGGAGGAATTATCTCAAGTCATTCTCATGTGTTTTTACTAAATGCATCCTGAGTTAGTTAGAGAAGAACATTATACATTATATTTAATATATATATATATATATACAGTATATATAATAAGCTTGTTAGTACATTAACTATTCTTTTATAAAAGAGTAACTCATCATTATTTTCCTTCAAAAACAACATACATTTTCAACCACAGCCCAGGCTAAAATTATTCTAAGGTGGAAAACTAGAAACCTTTTATCAATAACTGGCTACACCTAACATTCAAAAGAGCCTTTGAGGCTTTCCCCCCCTGGTTCTAAGAACAATTGCCATGGCTAAATTTATGCCAGGCAGAAAACTATAAAATCTATTATAAATCACCGGCACACTAAACATTAAAAAGGGCCGTTAGGATGTTTTCTGGTTCTAAGAACCAACATCATGCTTAAAGTAAGCCAGGCAAGAAATCTACTCAGGATTTCAACGGCCACATCTAGAATTAAAAAGGGCCGCACAGATTTATTTACCAGTTCCAGGACCTAATGCCTCACCGTAGCAAAAAAGTACTTATTAATTTATTGAGATGGCAATAACTCGTATTAAAGTACGCCACCAGGTTTACTTTGGGTTCTAACAGATTTGGCTGCTACTGAACTTATTTCTAAGAATGTGGAGGAGGAGGACTGGCGAGCCAAAAGATTCCCTTCCAGTTTGAGACTCATTTGGGGATCCTCAGGGACTGGGAGAGCCTTCTCTCTGAGCGTTCTGGACCCTTCCAGTGTGATTCACCCTCACCGCTCTCTCTGGGACTGGAAGGGGCGCCTTCCAGTTTGAGACTCATTCGGGGATCCTCAGGGACCGGGAGAGCCTTCTCTCTGAGCGTTCTGGACCCTTCCAGTGTGATTCACCCTCACCGCTCTCTCTGGGACTGGAAGGGGCGCCTTCCAGTTTGAGACTCATTCGGGGATCCTCAGGGACCGGGAGAGCCTTCTCTCTGAGCGTTCTGGACCCTTCCAGTGTGATTCACCCTCACCGCTCTCTCTGGGACTGGAAGGGGCGCCTTCCAGTTTGAGACTCATTTGGGGATCCTCAGGGACCGGGAGAGTCTTCTCTCTGAGCGTTCTGGACCCTTCCAGTGTGATTCACCCTCACCGCTCTCTCTGGGACTGGAAGGGGTGCCTTCCAGTTTGAGACTCATTTGGGGATCCTCAGGGACCGGGAGAGTCTTCTCTCTGAGCGTTCTGGACTCCTCCAGTGTGATTCACCCTCACCGCTCTCTCTGGGACTGGAAGGGGTGCCTTCCAGTTTGAGACTCATTCGGGGATCCTCAGGGACTGGGAGAGTCTTCTCTCTGAGCGTTCTGGACCCTTCCAGTGTGATTCACCCTCACCGCTCTCTCTGGGACTGGAAGGGGCGCCTTCCAGTTTGAGACTCATTTGGGGATCCTCAGGGACCGGGAGAGCCTTCTCTCTGAGCGTTCTGGACCCTTCCAGTGTGATTCACCCTCACCGCTCTCTCTGGGACTGGAAGGGGCGCCTTCCAGTTTGAGACTCATTCGGGGATCCTCAGGGACCGGGAGAGCCTTCTCTCTGAGCGTTCTGGACCCTTCCAGTGTGATTCACCCTCACCGCTCTCTCTGGGACTGGAAGGGGCGCCTTCCAGTTTGAGACTCATTTGGGGATCCTCAGGGACCGGGAGAGTCTTCTCTCTGAGCGTTCTGGACCCTTCCAGTGTGATTCACCCTCACCGCTCTCTCTGGGACTGGAAGGGGTGCCTTCCAGTTTGAGACTCATTTGGGGATCCTCAGGGACTGGGAGAGCCTTCTCTCTGAGCGTTCTGGACCCTTCCAGTGTGATTCACCCTCACCGCTCTCTCTGGGACTGGAAGGGGTGCCTTCCAGTTTGAGACTCATTCGGGGATCCTCAGGGACTGGGAGAGTCTTCTCTCTGAGCGTTCTGGACCCTTCCAGTGTGATTCACCCTCACCGCTCTCTCTGGGACTGGAAGGGGCGCCTTCCAGTTTGAGACTCATTTGGGGATCCTCAGGGACCGGGAGAGTCTTCTCTCTGAGCGTTCTGGACCCTTCCAGTGTGATTCACCCTCACCGCTCTCTCTGGGACTGGAAGGGGTGCCTTCCAGTTTGAGACTCATTCGGGGATCCTCAGGGACCGGGAGAGTCTTCTCTCTGAGCGTTCTGGACCCTTCCAGTGTGATTCACCCTCACCGCTCTCTCTGGGACTGGAAGGGGTGCCTTCCAGTTTGAGACTCATTCGGGGATCCTCAGGGACCGGGAGAGTCTTCTCTCTGAGCGTTCTGGACCCTTCCAGTGTGATTCACCCTCACCGCTCTCTCTGGGACTGGAAGGGGTGCCTTCCAGTTTGAGACTCATTCGGGGATCCTCAGGGACCGGGAGAGCCTTCTCTCTGAGCGTTCTGGACCCTTCCAGTGTGATTCACCCTCACCGCTCTCTCTGGGACTGGAAGGGGTGCCTTCCAGTTTGAGACTCATTCGGGGATCCTCAGGGACTGGGAGAGTCTTCTCTCTGAGCGTTCTGGACCCTTCCAGTGTGATTCACCCTCACCGCTCTCTCTGGGACTGGAAGGGGCGCCTTCCAGTTTGAGACTCATTCGGGGATCCTCAGGGACCGGGAGAGTCTTCTCTCTGAGCGTTCTGGACCCTTCCAGTGTGATTCACCCTCACCGCTCTCTCTGGGACTGGAAGGGGTGCCTTCCAGTTTGAGACTCATTTGGGGATCCTCAGGGACTGGGAGAGCCTTCTCTCTGAGCGCTCTGGACCCTTCCAGTGTGATTCACCCTCACCGCTCTCTCTGGGACTGGAAGGGGCGCCTTCCAGTTTGAGACTCATTCGGGGATCCTCAGGGACTGGGAGAGCCTTCTCTCTGAGCGCTCTGGACCCTTCCAGTGTGATTCACCCTCACCGCTCTCTCTGGGACTGGAAGGGGCGCCTTCCAGTTTGAGACTCATTTGGGGATCCTCAGGGACTGGGAGAGCCTTCTCTCTGAGCGCTCTGGACCCTTCCAGTGTGATTCACCCTCACCGCTCTCTCTGGGACTGGAAGGGGTGCCTTCCAGTTTGAGACTCATTCGGGGATCCTCAGGGACTGGGAGAGTCTTCTCTCTGAGCGTTCTTGACCCTTCCAATGTGATTCACCCTCACCGCTCTCTCTGGGACTGGAAGGGGCGCCTTCCAGTTTGAGACTCATTCGGGGATCCTCAGGGACTGGGAGAGCCTTCTCTCTGAGCGTTCTTGACCCTTCCAGTGTGATTCACCCTCACCACTCTCTCTGGGACTGGAAGGGGCGCCTTCCAGTTTGAGACTCATTCGGGGATCCTCAGGGACTGGGAGAGCCTTCTCTCTGAGCGTTCTGGACTCCTCCAGTGTGATTCACCCTCACCACTCTCTCTGGGACTGGAAGGGGCGCCTTCCAGTTTGAGACTCATTTGGGGATCCTCAGGGACCGGGAGAGCCTTCTCTCTGAGCGTTCTGGACCCTTCCAGTGTGATTCACCCTCACCACTCTCTCTGGGACTGGAAGGGGCGCCTTCCAGTTTGAGACTCATTCGGGGATCCTCAGGGACTGGGAGAGTCTTCTCTCTGAGCGTTCTGGACCCTTCCAGTGTGATTCACCCTCACCGCTCTCTCTGGGACTGGAAGGGGTGCCTTCCAGTTTGAGACTCATTTGGGAATCCTCAGGGACTGGGAGAGCCTTCTCTCTGAGCGTTCTGGACCCTTCCAGTATGATTCGCCCTCACCGCTCGCTCAGGGACTGAAAGGGACGCCTTCCAGTTTGAGACTCATTTGGGGATCCTCAGGGACTGGGAGAGCCTTCTCTCTGAGCGCTCTGGACCCTTCCAGTGTGATTCACCCTCACCGCTCTCTCTGGGACTGGAAGGGGTGCCTTCCAGTTTGAGACTCATTCGGGGATCCTCAGGGACTGGGAGAGCCTTCTCTCTGAGCGCTCTGGACCCTTCCAGTGTGATTCACCCTCACCGCTCTCTCTGGGACTGGAAGGGGTGCCTTCCAGTTTGAGACTCATTTGGGGATCCTCAGGGACTGGGAGAGTCTTCTCTCTGAGCGCTCTGGACCCTTCCAGTGTGATTCACCCTCACCGCTCTCTCTGGGACTGGAAGGGGCGCCTTCCAGTTTGAGACTCATTCGGGGATCCTCAGGGACTGGGAGAGCCTTCTCTCTGAGCGCTCTGGACCCTTCCAGTGTGATTCACCCTCACCGCTCTCTCTGGGACTGGAAGGGGCGCCTTCCAGTTTGAGACTCATTCGGGGATCCTCAGGGACTGGGAGAGCCTTCTCTCTGAGCGCTCTGGACCCTTCCAGTGTGATTCACCCTCACCGCTCGCTCAGGGACTGGAAGGCCTCCTCCACCAGGGCGCCATGGCATTTCCACCATCATGTGTATGGGTCTGCATTGAGGGTAGATGGAATCAGGAACAGTGCAGCCTTTCTCCCAAGAAATGCACCTCATCAACTCCCTATCATTTCCATATCTATGTTGGTATGTGGGATGCTTTGGGGGCGTTCTCAAATTCTAACAACTACAGCTATGGCTAACATTATACCATACCAAATAACTAATTACTACTTTAAGAATCACTGACCACAGCTAGCATTTGAGAGGGCCATAGACATTCTTCTTGGTTTTAAGAACCATTGCCTGGTCTAATAGCCAAGAGGCAAGAAAATCATGGGAACTTATATACATCATGGAACACACTTAGATTTAAAAAGAGTACTAGACCTTTTCTTTCTGGGTCTAAAAACCATGGGTAAAACTACGCCAGGCAAGAAAACTAGAAATTCTATTATCTATCAACAGACACAGACAGCATTAATATATGTAGTATGGTGTGTTAATCAGAGTGGCTTACAATTTCATTGATTTTTCTACAGGTCAGTTTTGATTGACTGGGTGAAGTTGCATTCTTGGCGAAGATCATATTCATCCTTGCTTTCCATTCTTTCTTCTATTCTCACCATCAACACTGAAGGCGGACAACTCAGTCTTCTCTCTTCTAAGAGGTTGTACTACATGCCTTTGAGATAAAAAATCAATGTTACTGCAGCTGCCATGGGAATATTACTCCTAAGAATAGAATAGAATTCTTTATTGGCCAAGTGTGATTGGACACACAAGGAATTTGTCTTTGGTGCATATGCTCTCAGTGTACATAAAAGAAAAGATACATTTGTCAAGAATCATGAGGTACAACACTTAATGATTGTCATAGTGAATACACAATTACCTCAGATGCAGGGATTACCCTTGTTTGCCTGGGCAAAAGGGGCTATCAGTTAGTGGAAGACCACCTCCTCCCTCCCTTTATCCCCAAACTTTGAAGAATAAAAGTCTCAACGCAACTTACATCACAGCATAGAGGCCACATCACAGCTGAAGGCTAACAGGCTTGGGCTGGGGACTTTTTTTTGCTCTTTTTCCTTCTTTCACTTTTGTTTCTTCCTCTGCCATGCCGAACAAGAGTTGTCTCTTTCCAAGAACATTTGGCAGGTGGCATGTACTTGTTCCACCCCTAAATCTCAGAAGTTCTAAAATCTTCTATAGTTCACCGGCCTCACCTAGCATTAAAAATGGCCATTGGGGTTTTCTTTCTGGTTCTAAGAACCATCGCCAGGGCTAAATTATGCCTGGCAAAAAAGGTATAAAATCTATAATCAGTCAACGGCCACACCTAGAATTAAAAAGGGCCGTCGAGGTTTTCTTTCTGGTTCTAAGAACCATCGCCGGGGCTAAATTTATGCCAGGCCAGAAAGGTATGAAATCTATTATCTATAGGTCACTTTTGATTTATTTGGTGAAGATGTTATTCATTCTTGCTTTCCATTCGTTCTTCTATTTTTACCATCAACACTGAAGGCTGACAATTGAATCGTCTGTCTTCTAAGATGGTGTAGTACATGCCTTTGAGATTTAAAAAAAAATCAATGTTACTTCAGTTGCCACCGGAGTTTTACTCCTAAGAATGCACAATACACCGTGGTTACTATTACCTCATATGCAGGGTTACCCTTACTTACCTAGGAAACTTACCTAGCATAAAGTAGTGGAAGACCAACCCCACCCATATCCTAAAATCTTGGGAGACTGTAATACTCAACCAAACTTACCTCACAGCATAGAAGACGACATAACAGCTGAAGGCTAACAGTCTTGGGCTGGAGACATTTTCTTGCTTTCTTGTTTCTTCTTCACTTTTTTTTCTTCTTCTGCCGTGCCCAACAAGCATTGTCTCTTCCAAGGAAAATTAGTCAGCAACACTTGTTCCTCCCTTCAGTCTGCAAAGCTAGAAAACTATAAGATCTTTTATACATCAACAGCCATATCTAGCAGGTTTTCTTTCTGGTTCTAAGAACCATTGCCAGGGCTAAATTATGCCAGGCAGAAATCTATAAAATCGATAATCGATCAACGGCCACACCTCACATTAAAAAGTGCCATTGAGGTTTTGGTTCTGGTTCTAAGAACCATTGCCAGGGCTAAATTATGCCAGGCAAAAAAGGTATAAAATCTATTATCAATTACTGGCCACACCTAGAATTAAAAAGGGCCATTGAGGTTTTCTTTCTGGTTCTAAAAACCATTGCCAGGGCTAAATTATGCCAGGCAAAAAAGGTATAAAATCTATAATCAATTACTGGCCACACCTAGAATTAAAAAGGGCCATTGAGGTTTTCTTTCTGGTTCTAAAAACCATTGCCAGGGCTAAATTATGCCAGGCAAAAAAGGTATAAAATCTATAATCAATTACTGGCCACACCTAGAATTAAAAAGGGCCATTGAGGTTTTCTTTCTGGTTCTAAAAACCATTGCCAGGGCTAAATTATGCCAGGCAAAAAAGGTATAAAATCTATAATCAATTACTGGCCACACCTAGAATTAAAAAGGGCCATTGAGGTTTTCTTTCTGGTTCTAAGAACCATTGCCAGGGCTAAATTATGCCAGGCCAAAAAGGTATAAAATCTATTATCAATTACTGGCCACACCTAGAATTAAAAAGGGCCATTGAGGTTTTCTTTCTGGTTCTAAAAACCATTGCCAGGGCTAAATTATGCCAGGCAAAAAAGGTATAAAATCTATTATCAATTACTGGCCACACCTAGAATTAAAAAGGGCCATTGAGATTTTCTTTCTGGTTCTAAAAACCATTGCCAGGGCTAAATTATGCCAGGCAAAAAAGGTATAAAATCTATAATCTATCAACGGCCACACCTAGCATTAAAATGGTTCATTGAGGTTTTCTTTCTGGTTCTAAGAACCATTGCCAGGGCTAAATTATGCCAGGCCAAAAAGGTATAAAATCTAATCTGAATTACTTGCTATACCTAGAATTAAAAAGGGCCGTTGAGGTTTTCTTTGTGGTTCTAAGAACCATTGCCAGGGCTAAATTACGCCAGGCAGAAATCTATAAAATCTATAATCTATCAACGGCCACACCTAGCATTAAAAAGAGCCATGGAGGTTTTCTTTCTGGTTCTAAGAACAATTGCCAGGGCTAAATTATGCCAGGCAAAAAAGGTATAAAATCTATAATCTATCAACGGCCACACTTAGAATTAAAAAGGGCCATTGATGTTTTCTTTCTGATTCTAAGAACCATTGCCAGGGCTAAATTATGCCAGGCAAAAAAGGTATAAAATCTATTATCAATTACTGCCCACACCTAGAATTAAAAAGGGCCGTTGAGATTTTCTTTCTGGTTCTAAGAACTATTGGCAGGGCTAAACTAAATTATGCCAGGCAAAAAAGGTATAAAATCTATTATCAATTACTGGCCATACCTAGAATTATAAAGGGCCGTTGAGGTTTTCTTTGTGGTTCTAAGAACCATTGCCAGGGCTAAATTACGCGAGGCAGAAATCTATAAAATCTATAATCTATCAACGGCCACACCTAGCATTAAAATGGTCCGTTGAGGTTTTCTTTCTGGTTCTAAGAACCATTGCCAGGGCTAAATTATGCCAGGCCAAAAAGGTATAAAATCTATTCTGAATTACTTGCTATACCTAGAATTAAAAAGGGCCGTTGAGGTTTTCTTTGTGGTTCTAAGAACCATTGCCAGGGCTAAATTACGCCAGGCAGAAATCTATAAAATCTATAATCTATCAACGGCCACAGCTAGCATTAAAATGGTCCATTGAGGTTTTCTTTCTGGTTCTAAGAACCATTACCAGGGCTAAATTATGCCAGGCAAAAAAGGTATAAAATCTATTATCAATTACTGGCCATACCTAGAATTAAAAAGGGCCGTTGAGGTTTTCTTTGTGGTTCTAAGAACCATTGCCAGGGCTAAATTATGCCAGGCAGAAATCTATAAAATCTATAATCTATCAACGGCCACACCTAGCATTAAAATGGTCCATTGAGGTTTTCCTTCTGGTTCTAAGAACCATTGCCAGGGCTAAATTATACCAGGCAAAAAAGGTATAAAATCTATTCCGAATTACTTGCTATACCTAGAATTATAAAGGGCTGTTGAGGTTTTCTGTGTGGTTCTAAGAACCATTGCCAGGGCTAAATTATGCCAGGCAAAAAAGGTATAAAATCTATTATCAATTACTGGCCATACCTAGAATTAAAAAGGGCCGTTGAGGTTTTCTTTGTGGTTCTAAGAACCATTGCCAGGGCTAAATTACGCCAGGCAGAAATCTATAAAATCTATAATCTATCAACGGCCACACCTAGCATTAAAATAGTCCATTGAGGTTTTCTTTCTGGTTCTAAGAACCATTGCCAGGGCTAGATTATGCCAGGCAAAAAAGGTATAAAATCTATTCTGAATTACTTGTTATACCTGGAATTATAAAGGGCCGTTGAGGTTTTCTTTGTGGTTCTAAGAACCATTGCCAGGGCTAAATTACGCCATGCAGAAATCTATAAAATCTATAATCCATCAACGGCCACACCTAACATTAAAAAGGTCCATTGAGGTTTTCTTTCTGGTCCTAAGAACCATTGCCAGTGCTTAATTATGCCAGGCAAAAAAGGTATAAAATCTATTATGAATTACTTACTATACCTAGAATTAAAAAGGGCCGTTGGGGTTTTATTTGTGGTTCTAAGAACCATTGCTAGGGCTAAATTACGCCATGCAGAAATCTATAAAATCTATAATCTATCAATGGCCACACCTAGCATTAAAATGGTCCATTGAGGACCATTTCTTTCTGGTTCTAAAAACCATTGCCAGTGCTAAATTATGCCAGGCAAAAACGGTATAAAATCTCTTATCAATTACTGGCCATACCTAGAATTAAAAAGGGCTGTTGAGGTTTTATTTGTGGTTTTAAGAACCATTGCCAAGGCTAAATTACGCCAGGCATAAATCTATAAAATCTATAATCTATCAACGGCCACACCTAGCATTAAAATGGTCCATTGAGGTTTTCTTTCTGGTTCTAAGAACCATTGCCAGGGCTAAATTATGCCAGGCAAAAAAGGTATAAAATCTATTATCAATTACTGGCCATACCTAGAATTAAAAAGGGCCGTTGAGGTTTTCTTTGTGGTTCTAAGAACCATTACCAGGGCTAAATTATGCCAGGCAGAAATCTATAAAATCTATAATCTATCAACGGCCACACCTAGCATTAAAATGGTCCATTGAGGTTTTCTTTCTGGTTCTAAGAACCATTGCCAGGGCTAAATTATGCCAGGCCAAAAAGGTATAAAATCTATTCTGAATTACTTGCTATACCTAGAATTAAAATGGTCCATTGAGGTTTTCTTTCTGGTTCTAAGAACCATTGCCAGGGCTAAATTATGCCAGGCCAAAAAGGTATAAACTCTATTCTGAATTACTTGCTATACCTAGAATTATAAAGGGCTGTTGAGGTTTTTTTTGTGGTTCTAAGAACCATTGCCAGGGCTAAATTATGCCAGGCAGAAATCTATAAAATCTATAATCTATCAACGGCCACACCTAGCATTAAAATGGTCCATTGAGGTTTTCTTTCTGGTTCTAAAAACCATTGCCAGGGCTAAATTATGCCAGGCAAAAAAGGTATAAAATCTATTATCAATTACTGGCCATACCTAGAATTAAAAAGGGCTGTTGAGGTTTTATTTGTGGTTTTAAGAACCATTGCCAGGGCTAAATTACGCCAGGCAGAAATCTATAAAATCTATAATCTATCAACGGCCACACCTAGCATTAAAATAGTCCATTGAGGTTTTCTTTCTGGTTCTAAGAACCATTGCCAGGGCTAGATTATGCCAGGCCAAAAAGGTATAAAATCTATTATCAATTACTTGCTATACCTAGAATTAAAAAGGGCCATTGAGGTTTTCTTTGTGGTTCTAAGAGCCATTGCCAGGGTTAAATTACGCCAGGCAGAAATCTATAAAATCTATAATCTATCAACGGCCACACCTAGCATTAAAATGGTCCATTGAGGTTTTCTTTCTGGTTCTAAGAACCATTGCCAGGGCTAAATTATGCCAGGCAAAAAAGGTATAAAAGCTATTATGAATTACTTACTATACCTAGAATTAAAAAGGGCCGTTGAGGTTTTCTTTGTGGTTCTAAGAACCATTGCCAGGGCTAAATTATGCCAGGCAGAAATCTATAAAATCTGTAATCTATCAACGGCCACAGCTAGCATTAAAATGGTCCATTGAGGTTTTCTTTCTGGTTCTAAGAACCATTGCCAGGGCTAAATTATGCCAGGCAAAAAAGGTATAAAATCTATAATCTATCAACGGCCACACCTAGCATTAAAATGGTCCATTGAGGTTTTCCTTCTGGTTCTAAGAACCATTGCCAGGGCTAAATTATACCAGGCAAAAAAGGTATAAAATCTATTCCGAATTACTTGCTATACCTAAAATTATAAAGGGCTGTTGAGGTTTTCTGTGTGGTTCTAAGAACCATTGCCAGGGCTAAATTATGCCAGGCAAAAAAGGTATAAAATCTATTATCAATTACTGGCCATACCTAGAATTAAAAAGGGCCGTTGAGGTTTTCTTTGTGGTTCTAAGAACCATTGCCAGGGCTATATTACGCCATGCAGAAATCTATAAAATCTATAATCCATCAACGGCCACACCTAACATTAAAAAGGTCCATTGAGGTTTTCTTTCTGGTCCTAAGAACCATTGCCAGTGCTTAATTATGCCAGGCAAAAAAGGTATAAAATCTATTATGAATTACTTACTATACCTAGAATTAAAAAGGGCCGTTGGGGTTTTATTTGTGGTTCTAAGAACCATTGCTAGGGCTAAATTACGCCATGCAGAAATCTATAAAATCTATAATCTATCAATGGCCACACCTAGCATTAAAATGGTCCATTGAGGACCATTTCTTTCTGGTTCTAAAAACCATTGCCAGTGCTAAATTATGCCAGGCAAAAACGGTATAAAATCTCTTATCAATTACTGGCCATACCTAGAATTAAAAAGGGCTGTTGAGGTTTTATTTGTGGTTTTAAGAACCATTGCCAAGGCTAAATTACGCCAGGCATAAATCTATAAAATCTATAATCTATCAACGGCCACACCTAGCATTAAAATGGTCCATTGAGGTTTTCTTTCTGGTTCTAAGAACCATTGCCAGGGCTAAATTATGCCAGGCAAAAAAGGTATAAAATCTATTATCAATTACTGGCCATACCTAGAATTAAAAAGGGCCGTTGAGGTTTTCTTTGTGGTTCTAAGAACCATTACCAGGGCTAAATTATGCCAGGCAGAAATCTATAAAATCTATAATCTATCAACGGCCACACCTAGCATTAAAATGGTCCATTGAGGTTTTCTTTCTGGTTCTAAGAACCATTGCCAGGGCTAAATTATGCCAGGCCAAAAAGGTATAAAATCTATTCTGAATTACTTGCTATACCTAGAATTAAAATGGTCCATTGAGGTTTTCTTTCTGGTTCTAAGAACCATTGCCAGGGCTAAATTATGCCAGGCCAAAAAGGTATAAACTCTATTCTGAATTACTTGCTATACCTAGAATTATAAAGGGCTGTTGAGGTTTTTTTTTTGTGGTTCTAAGAACCATTGCCAGGGCTAAATTATGCCAGGCAGAAATCTATAAAATCTATAATCTATCAACGGCCACACCTAGCATTAAAATGGTCCATTGAGGTTTTCTTTCTGGTTCTAAAAACCATTGCCAGGGCTAAATTATGCCAGGCAAAAAAGGTATAAAATCTATTATCAATTACTGGCCATACCTAGAATTAAAAAGGGCTGTTGAGGTTTTATTTGTGGTTTTAAGAACCATTGCCAGGGCTAAATTACGCCAGGCAGAAATCTATAAAATCTATAATCTATCAACGGCCACACCTAGCATTAAAATAGTCCATTGAGGTTTTCTTTCTGGTTCTAAGAACCATTGCCAGGGCTAGATTATGCCAGGCCAAAAAGGTATAAAATCTATTATCAATTACTTGCTATACCTAGAATTAAAAAGGGCCATTGAGGTTTTCTTTGTGGTTCTAAGAGCCATTGCCAGGGTTAAATTACGCCAGGCAGAAATCTATAAAATCTATAATCTATCAACGGCCACACCTAGCATTAAAATGGTCCATTGAGGTTTTCTTTCTGGTTCTAAGAACCATTGCCAGGGCTAAATTATGCCAGGCAAAAAAGGTATAAAAGCTATTATGAATTACTTACTATACCTAGAATTAAAAAGGGCCGTTGAGGTTTTCTTTGTGGTTCTAAGAACCATTGCCAGGGCTAAATTATGCCAGGCAGAAATCTATAAAATCTGTAATCTATCAACGGCCACAGCTAGCATTAAAATGGTCCATTGAGGTTTTCTTTCTGGTTCTAAGAACCATTGCCAGGGCTAAATTATGCCAGGCAAATAGGTATAAGTCTATTATCAATTACTGGCCACACCTAGCATTAAAAAGGGCCGTTGAGATTTTATCACTATCATTCACATCAGACGAACAATCAAGAAATACAGAATGCCCTAATCAAGGAACTGCTAAAGAAGCTAACAACAAAGAACCTCCAAGACCATTTGCACCAACACTGAAAGAAGCCACTAGAACATAAATTGAGAGCAAACTGCACTCCCTTCCAGCACTGATAAGGTTCCCTAGTTTCCTAATGAAATATCTACAAGAAAACCACTGAGCTCAGACACCACCGACACCTCATTTCAACCGTAAGCCACAAATATTCTCCTTTGTTGGTATACCTCGTATCCAATTGCATCACCAGGTTCACTTTCGGTTCTAAGAAGTCTGGCTGGTACTGGCATTATTTCTAAGGGTGTAAAGGTGGGAGGGAGGTGATCCCAAAGGCTTCCCTTCCGGTCTGAGTGTCACTGAGGGGGTCCTCAGGCACTGGAGGAGGCTTCTAGCTGAATGCTGTTGTCTCTTCCAGTGTGATTCGCCCTCACTGCTCACTCAGGGACTGAAAGGGCTACCCCAGAGAGGACTTCTAGTGTGAGTCTCCCACAGTGTCTGCTCAGAGACTCAATGAGATAGGTAGCGGATTGACTCCCGGGCTCATTCAGTGTGAGCATCAGAGAGTGGAAGCTCAGGGACTGAAAGACCTCTATAAGTAGGGGCATCACCCCCATCTCCAGGCTGTGTTGGAATGTGGAATGCGCTCTGGTTCTAAGAACCACAGCCAATAGCCAAAAGTATGTTGGGTCAGACATTTTTTTGATACTTTTTACCTAAGTTTGTCACACTTATGACTGCTCTTTTTACCATTGATACTTTGTAATGTTGTTTTTTTTTAAAAAAAATTTTGCTAAAGCAAGCCTTAGAGTAAACTTTAGCAAGGCCCAAAGATTTTTGCAATAACAAACATGTTGCAAACAGTACCTGCCAGGCTTCCTCTCTTTCATGATACACTGAAGAGTAAATGAAACCATCTGTCTTACTGTTGATGTCTTCTTCTTCATCTACAGGTCAGTTTGGATTCATGCCTTTGGAAAAAAAAATCAATGTCACCAAATGACCAACTCATGTTCAGAAACTAGAATACCAACCAAGAAATTTTACAAAGGGGCTTTTATGTGCTTTATCCTACGAGTGAAAGACGGCACGATAGAATGAATTGGAACGTTTTGCCCTTGGGAATACCTCAGACTAAGCAACTATTTTTATTTTATTTTATTATTTTGTCAAGCACATATTAGATAATATATATATAAGTATAAACATGATTTGAATACATGAAATGAATTAAAATAAAAGGTAACCTTAGGACAGGGACAGTAGGCACGCTGGTGCACTTATACATGCCCCTTACGGACCTCTTAGGAATGGGGTGAGGTTGACAGTATACAATTTTGGGGATTTGGGGAAGAAACCACAGAGTCAGGTAGTGCATTCCAGGCATGGACCACTCTGTTGCTGAAGTTGTATTTTCTGCAATCAAGTTCGGAGCGGTTTACATTAAGTTTGTATCTTTTGTGTGCTCGTGTATTATTGTGGTTGAAGCTGAAGTAGTCACTGACAGGTAAGACATTGTAGCAAATAATTTTATGAACTATGCTAAGGCGGTGTAGTTCTAAGTTGTCCTTAACTAGTCTTCTACATGTTTTGCTTCTTTTTAGAACTTGAGCTTTGACTAAAATTTCCTCAGGTCCCAAGAAATCACTTTCTTCAAGAAAGTAAGGGCAACTCCAGGTATTGAAGCTATTTTGCCTTTAAGCTAATTTTAATGCTTGTTCACCTGTGGTAATTTCCCTGCTTTTAACTGCCCCCCCCCAAAAAAAATTGCCTCAGCTTTATTCCTGAGAGTAAAGTCAGCTCCTTTTAAGTTAACTTTTCTTACTTGCAGTACTTTTAGTCTGCAAGGACATGGCTATAATTACCTGACTTTTCTGGGAAGTTAATTTTAACTCTTATTCACCTGTGGTGGTTTGGTCCTTTTAAAAGGACATGGCTGAGATTACCTCAGGTTCACCAAAATTTTATTCTAAGAACTTGGCTAACGTTACCTCAAACCTCAAGAATTGACTTTATTTCAAGAAAATAAGTTAACTTTTGCCTTTAGTTACTTGAAGTAGATACTTTCTGCATATTTTGCTTCTTTAAGGACTTGAGTCTTGACTAAAATGACCTCAGGTCACTTTATTCCTGAGAGCAAGGTCAGCTCCTGAGATAATTTTATCTTTACCTTTAAAACTGTTTTTAATTTTGACTAGTCTGTAGTGGTTTGGTCCTTTTAACAGGACATGGCTGAGATTACCTAGAATTCCACCAGTACTTTATTTAAAATGTGAGCCTTGGCTGACATTACCTCAGAATTGCCCCAGAATTGCCCTTTATTTCAAGAAAGTAAGGTCAACTCCTGGACCTGAAGTAATTTTAGTTAACTTTTGCCTTTAGTTACTTGAGGCAACTAGTCTTCTACATGTTTTGCTTCTTTTAAGGACTTGAGCTTTGACTAAAATTTCCTCAGGTCCCAAGAAATCATTTTCTTCAATAAAGGAAGGGCAACTCCAGATACTGAAGTTATTTTGCCTTTAAGCTAATTTTAATGCTTGTTCACCTGTGGTAATTTTCCTGCTTTTAACTGCCCTTGGCTAAAATTACCTCAGCTTTATATACTGAGAGAAAAGTCAGCTCCTAGGCCTGAAGTAATTTTAAACTTTCTCCTCTACCTTTTTAAAGGGACATGGCTGAGATTACCTCAGGTTCCACCAACATTTGACTCTAAACCCTTCAGTCTTGGCTAAAATTACCTCAGACCTCAAGAACTGACTTTATTCCTAAGGACAAGGTCAGCTCCTAAGGCAATTTTACCTTTAAAGCTAATTTTTTCACACCTGTGGTGGGTTTGGTCCTTTTCAAAGGGACACTGGCTGACATTACCTCAGGTTCCACCAAAAATTTTAAGAACTCGAGTCTTGACTAGAATTACTTCAGTGGTTTGCGTTATTCCTTGAGGCAAACCCATTGGTAAGACTGACGTAACTTATCTTGAGTGACCTGTGGTACAGGAGTCCTTTAAATAACACACCTTTGAGATATTACCTCAGCGGCCCCTGGCGTTTTACTCTTTAGAATACACGCCTGGGGTTAAAATTATCACAGGTGCTATCCTTACTCCCCGAGAACAATAGGCTATTAACTGGCTAAAGAACTCACGCTCCCCTCCGTATCCCACAACGTATAAAAAGTCTCAGGTAGAATTACCTCAAAAGCTCAAAAGGCCCTGCCCGGCCTCGAGCTCGAGGACTTGGGCTGCGGGGGCGCCGGTGAGAGATTTTTTTGGGGCTCTCCGGCGCCCCGCAGCATCGAGGAACGAGAAACGCGGCAGCAACAACAGAGTCTGCAGCTTCGGCAGCGCGCTCGCTCATTTTATACACAGCTGAGGAGCCCGCCGACTGTTTAAATGCCCCCGCCCCTCGGAGCGAGGAGAGGCCTCCCGGCCAATCCGAGGGACGGGTTTTCAGAGCAGCCAATAAACGGGCGAGGTGGGCGTGGAGAAGGACCCGCGGGGCGGCTCCGAGGGATTTGGGCGGGAAAGGCGCGCGCCGGCGTTCGCGCTCGCGCGCACGCGCGGTTGCCCTCAGTTCCCGTCCGGGACCCCAGCCGGGCTCGGCTCCCGGAGCGGTTGCCATGGAGACGGCGGCGGCGGCGCGCGGGGCTGCTCATCGCGGCCAGGTGGGCCGCACAGGTGAGGGAGATTGGAGGCTGCTGCGCTGCCTGTGAGAGTGTTTTGTGTGTGTAATGCCTTCTCCTCAAGGCTTCGTCCCCCTCTGGAGACCTTTCGCCCCTCCCGGCCACCCTTTGGACTACAAATCCCATCGGTCAGGCAGCCAGCGATCTCCTCCTTTGCATGGGAAGCCACTAGGGTTGGGGGCTTGCCTCCCCCATGCAAAGGCCCGCTTTTCAAAGTATCCCCATTATTTTTGCAGCGGTGCTTTTTTTTTAGCATTGAAAGATCAGAGGGTGACTTGGGCTTATACTGGGGATGCTTTGGATGACAAGTCCCATCAGCCACCCCCGGGGTGGGAGTGTTGATAGGGATCGTCCCTTCCTGCAACAGAGAGCTTCCCTCCCCCCCGTTGTTAAAATGCTCAGTTTTTTAAAAAATCTGAAAATTTAATAATTACAATAATAAAATAAAATTATGGTTATATGTACAGTATAGGAGATGCTTTGGACTACAGTTCCCATTAATCAGTCTGTTGCAAGAGAAACAATCTCCATCAGCCCCCCCTCCAATGCTGGATAATTGGAACTGTAGTCCAAAGCATCTCTAAAATTCAACCCTTTTTTCTTTTTGCATCTTCTCTACCATGTTACAATCTTGCCAGGCAGCCCTTGGTTTTATTTTGTTGTGCAAATATTGAATTTGTTACTTTTCCAGTTTTGTTTTTTAAGAAAAAAAATTCCCCAGACTGGTTTGTTTTGTTTTGCTTTCTAAGGGATTCTGCTTAAATGTTATAATAATTTTTGATACATGGGGTCTTGCCCTGGGAAACAAATTGAACCCAAATTTGAAACTATTTCTTCCTTTTCTATTATAGGAACTCTTCCCACCCCCAGTTAAATGTTTTCAAAAGAGGGTATTGTCCAAAAATGCAAAATAATAAATGGCTGTCTTGATTGCATTTCTTCATAGTTTAAATGTGGTTTATGGAATTAACCAGATTTTCTGCCCTTAGCAATAACAATACCACTTAGACTTATATACCGCTTCATAGTGCTTTACAGCCCTCTCTAAGCGGTTTACAGAGTTCAGCATATTGCCCCCAACAATCTGGGTCCTCATTTTACCCACCTCAGAAGGATGGAAGGTTGAGTCAACCTTGAGCCTGGTGAGATCAGTAGAGATCACTAGAAATCACTAGAGCTATGCCATGTTCTTTCTTGCTTCAAATGCTCCACTATCATCCCAGTGCCGAAGAAGCCCTCCATCAAGGAACTGAATGACTACAGACCAGTTGCTCTAACATCTGTAGTTATGAAAACCTTTGAAAGGCTAGTGATGTCCCACTTGAAAACCATCACGGATCCACTGTTAGACCCCCTGCAATTTGCATACCGAGCAAATAGATCGACAGATGATGCTGTTAATATGGCTCTGCATTACATCCTACAACATCTTGAATCTCCAAAGACCTACGCAAGGGTCCTCTTTGTAGACTTTAGTTCAGCATTCAACACCATCATACCGGACATTGTTCTAACGAAACTAAATCAGCTAGCGGTACCTGAACACACGTGTAAGTGGATCACAAGCTTCCTAACAGACAGGAAGCAGCAGGTGAAGCTAGGCAAAATCACATCAGATACCTGTACAATTAGCACAGGGGCCCACCAAGGCTGTGTACTCTCACCACTTCTCTATATATACCAATGACTGCATCTCAAACGATCCATCTGTTAAACTACTGAAGTTTGCAGATGATACAACAGTGATTGGTCTCATTGGAGACAACGATGAAACCGCATACAGACAGGGAGGTTGAACATCTAGCCTTGTGGTGCGACTGGAATAATCTAGAACTGAACACACTCAAAATCGTAGAAATGGTGGTAGACTTTAGGAGAAACCCTCCCATTCTACCACCTCTTACAATACTAGACAACACAGTATCAACAGTAGAGACCTTCAAATTTCTAGGTTCTGTCATATCTTAAGACCTAAAATGGTCACCTAACATCAAAAACGTCATAAAAAAGCACAAAAAAGAATGTTCTTTCTGCGCCAACTCAGGAAGCTCAAACTGCCCAAGGAGCTGCTGATACAGTTCTACAGAGGAATTATTGAGTCTGTCATCTGCACCTCTATAACTGTCTGGTTCGGTTCTGCAACCCAACAAGACAGACACAGACTTCAGAGGATAACTCAGCCTTCCATTCTTCCGAGGTCGGTAAAATGAAGACCCAGATTGTTGGGGGCAATATGCTGACTGTAAACCGCTTAGAGAGGGCTGTAAAGCACTATGAAGCGGTATATAAGTCTAAGCGCTATTGCTATAATCAGAACTGTAGAAAAAACAATTATTGCCAACCTGCCTTCCATTGAGGACCTGTATACTGCATGAGTCAAAAAGAGGGCCGTGAAAATATTTACAGAACCCTCGCATCCTGGACATAAATTGTTTCAACTCCTACCCTCAAAACGACGCTATAGAGCACTGCACACCAGAACAACTAGACATAAGAACAATTTTCCCCCGAACGCCATCACTCTGCTAAACAAATAATTTCCTCACCACTGTCAAACTATTCACTAAAGCTGCATTATTATTACTATTAGTCTTCTCATCGTTCCTATCATCTCCTCCCACTTATGACTGTATGACTGTAACTTGCTGCTTGTATCCTTACAATTTATATTAATATTGATTGTTTCCTGATTGCTTATTTGTACCCTATGACAATCATTAAGTGTTGTACCTCATGATTCTTGACAAATGTATCTTCTTTTATGTACACTGAGAGCACATGCACCAAAGACAAATTCCTTGTGTGTCCAATCACATTTGGCCAATAAAGAATTCTATTCTATTCTGTATTCTACTCTATATTCTATTCTATTCTATATTCCATTGCATTGCATTCCATATTCTATTCTATTCCCTATTCTATTCTATTTCTATTTCTATTTCTATTATTATTTCTATTTCTATTTCTATTCTATTCTTATTTTTTCCCCTCCAGGGTGATGGAAAATTCAGGGCTCTTTTAGACAAGTGCCAATCAATCTGTGGATTGTGCTCATTATAAGATGCAGGAGTGGCCTCTAGTTTTGGATGGATTCCCCAGGAAACTAGACAGATTTATGGACGATAGCATGATTAAGAGAGCCAGCTCGGTGTAGGGGCTACAGGCACCGGGCCCGGGACCAAGAACATCAAAATGTCCTACTTAGGCAAGATGCCCACCTGAGTGACTTTGAGTCGGTCATTCTTTCTCAGCTCAGGTTGAAGATGATGCCAAGATATTTCCTGAAATGTTGCCAAGAAATCCGCAAGGTTTTCTCCAGGAAGTTATCAGGAGCCAAGACTAACACAAAAGCATGCATATGCCTATAAGTGTGGGGTCCTTGGTACTCTCTGAGCTTGGTGGCTTTCTTGCAGACGTTTCATGACCCAACTAGGTAACATCATCAGTGTTAGAAGGGAGTGGGGTTTGTGGGGAGGAGGAGGAGGAGGAGGAGGAGAGGACTGTGCGGTCCTTGGTGCCCTCTGAGCTTGGTGATTTTCTTGCAGACAAACTAGGTAACATCATCAGTGCTAAAAGGGAGACAGTTTGCAGAGAGGACAAGGAGGAGGGAGAGGAGGAGGAGGACAAGGGAGAAGAGTGAGGGAAGGGGGAGGAGGGGGAAAGGAGGAGGAGGAGGACTGTGGGGTTCTTGGTGTTCTCTAAGCTTGGTTGTTTTCTTGCAGACATTTCATTATTCAGCTAGGTAACATCATCAGTGCTAGAAGTGAATGGGGGTTGCAGAGAGGAGGAGGAAGACTGTGGGGTCCTTGGTGCTCTCTCAGCTTGGTTGCATTCTTGCAGACGTTTCGTGACCCAACTAGGTAACATCATCAGTGCTAGAAGTGAAAGGGCTTTGTCTGGAGGAGGAGGAGGAGGAGGAGGAGGAGGAGGAGGAGGAGGAGGCCGACTGTGGATTCCTTGGTGCTGTCTAAGCTTGGTTGCATTCTTGCAGACGTTTCATGACCCAACTAGGTAACATCATCAGTGTTAGAAGTGAATGGGGTTTGCAGAGAGGAGGAGGAGGAGGATGAAGACTGTGGGATCCTTGGTGCTCTCTCAGCTTGCTTGTTTTCTTGCAGACGTTTCATGACCCAACTAGGTAACATCATCAATGCTAGAAGTGAAAGGGCTTTGTGGAGAGGAGGAGGAGGAGGAGGAGGAGGAGGGCTGCAGGTTCCTTGGTACTCCCGAGTTACAACCATGATAAGCAAGGTCCATTAAGATCGTACATTGAGGACTGCCTGTATATCATCTCCAAGCTATGATTCATCTTCAATCTAATCTAATCTAATCTAAGTCGTTCCTCGATGAAGGGGTTCACAGCTCATCTGGGGGTGATTTGGGAGAAATTTCCCTGTTGTTTCTCTCCATGTTGAAGGCCACGTTTGATCCAGACATCCGAGGACTCTCTTCTTCGAGGCCTTCAAGGGAAGAATGGAGCCACTTTTCCAGCCTAGTTTTTAGCAATTTCTAATAGGATTGAATAACCTTAACGCAGCTTTCTGTTGATTTTAATCTATTATAATCTGCAGTAGCTCACCTGCTATTATATAATAAAACATGACATAGCCTTTTGCCTCCATAATGATAGATAACTGGAGTCAATTACATTTTAACCAGGTTCCCGTTTCTTAGGGGCGAGATCTTCAAAAAGAGCTCCTTATCGAGAGCTTCTCACCAAAGGCTGCGTTTCATATATTAATTTAAATTTCATTGATTAAACACCACCCACTAACATTGCTGATCATCATGCCTTAGCATCCGTTAGAGGGTGAGTGACAGGTTAAATCACGCTAAGTACCACCTCCTCAATTTCCCGTCTGCCTTGTAGAAAACTCAACAGTTTTACAGAATTACAGAATTGGAAGGGACCTTGGAGGTCTTCCAGTCCAGCCCACTGCTCAAGCAGGAGAACCTATAGCAGCCCAGATGAATGGCCGTCCAGTCTCTTCTTAAAAGCCTCCAGTGTTGGAGCTCCCACAACTTCTGGTGGCAAGCTGTTCCACTGGTTAATGGTCCTCGTTGTTAGGAAATTTCTCCTGAATTCCAGGTTGCTTCTCTCTTTGATTAGCTTCCATCTGTTACTTCTTGTCCTGCCTTCAGGGGCTTTGGAGAATAGTTTCTTGGCATCAACTTGGAGGTTTCTTCCTTGGTCACCACCAAGCTTTCCTGTGCCACCAATATAAAGGAGGAGGATGGAGGAGGAGAAGAGGAAGGATGGGCAGGAGGAGAAGAAGCAGGGAGAGGAGAGGGGTGGAAGAGGAGGAGGAGGAAGGAAGAGGAGAAGAGGAAGGAGGGGCAGGAGGAGGAGAAGCAGGGAGAGGAGAGGGGTGGAAGAGGAGGAGGAGGAAGGAAGAGGAGAAGAGGAAGGAGGGGCAGGAGGAGGAGAAGCAGGGAGAGGAGGGGTGGAAGAGGAGGAGGAGGAGAAAAGGAGGAGGAGAGGAAGGAGGGAGAGGAGGAAGAAAAGGAGAAAGGAGGAGGAGGAAGGAGAAGAGGAGAGCTTAGTTGTTTTTTTGTAGACATTTCATGACCCAGCTAGTTAATATCATCAATACTAAAAGGGAGAGGAGTTTGCAAGGAGGAGGAGGAGGAGGGGTGGGAGGGGGGAGGGGGAAGAAGAAAGAAGGAAGGAAGGAGGAGGAGGGGAAGGGAGAGGGCCAACCGCAAAGCAAAATGAAACTTAGAGTTATTTCTTTGCAGCCATGATCTTCCTGGGACTTACAAAGCAGGGGTGGGTTCTGTTTTTCTTCGCTGCCGGTTCGCTCCTTGACGCGCCACGCATGTGCAGTGCTAAAAACCCAGCTTCTGCGCATGCGCAGAAGCAAAAAAACAAGATGGCGGCCCCTACGGCTCCGCCGAGAGAACCAGCTCAGGGGCGTGGCAGGCCTGGGTCGCTGCCAGTTCCAGCGACCCAGGCCGCCAAGTTACTACCGTTTCCATAGCACCGGTCCAAACCAGGAGGAACCCACCCCTGCTACAAAGCCTCCAATGAAATGGCAAAGCGCCTCCTTGGAAGGGAGGTCCATCTTGTAGTCCACGGATGCCTTCTGGGCCCTTCCGTGAATGCACCTCCCCCACACATTTGAAATTCAAACGTCCTTCAGGCGGAATAAGACATCTCCCTCAGATGAAGCTGCAAGCGAGGGCTGGGAGCTGTCCAGCCACCCTTTCCCATCGTTCCCTGTCCAGCGACGTGGTTGCTGGTGGCTCAGCCACCCGTCGGTATCGCAGCATCCTGGTTCCACCAACGGCAGCCTCTTTATCTCCGGTCGTAAATCCGTCCAGCGTATCTCAATGCTGTAAATTCAGACCAAGTTCGGTACACAAACACAAATCTGGATAGACGGATAGAAGGAAACCGAGATAAGACGATCTAGGAGGTTTTCACAGCGAGGACTTTTATGGATTGATGTCCACAAGGGCTGCGTCTCAAGGTCGCTCTGGATTAGGCCAGGAGACTAAAATATATGAAGGACGGTTGCAGGATTTGGGTTTGGCCGGTCTAGAGAAAAGAAGGAGGGTTTTTTGGGGGGGGACATGATAGCAGCGTTCAAATATTTGAGGGGCTGCCACAAAGAGGATGGGGTCCACCTATTCTCCAAAGCACCTGAAGGCAGGACAAGAAACAACGGATGGAAGCTAAACCAGGAGAGAAACAATTTGGAACTAAGCAGAAATTTCCTGACAGTGAGGACAAATAGCCAGTGGAACAGCTTGCCACCAGAAGTTGGCAAACTTGATGATGTTACCTAGCTTGCTAATGAAACGCCTAAAAAAACACAACCCACCAAGCTCAGAGAAGACCAAGGAGAACCCCATCCTCCTCCTCCTCCCCCTCACAAACCACCCTCCCTTCTAGCACTGATAATGTTCCCTAGTTGGGCCATGAAATGTCTGCAAGAAACCCCCCAAGCTCAGAGAGCACCAAGGACCCCACAGTCCTCCTCCTCCTCTACTACATATACTTCTCCTTCATCACCAGTTTTCCTCCTCCTCCTCCTCCTCCTCCTCCTCCTCCTCCTCCTCCTCCTCCCTTCTAGCACTGATGATGTTCCCTAGTTGGGCCATGAAACGTCTACAAGAAAACCCCCAAGCTCAGAGAGCACCAAGGACCCCACAATCCCCCCCTCCTCCTCCTCCTCTCTACAAAGCCCATTCCCTTCTAGCACTGATAATGTTCCCTAGTTGGGCCATGAAACGTCCGCAAGAAAACCACCAAGCTCAGAGAGCACCAAGGACCCCACAATCCCCCCCCTCCTCCTCCTCCTCCTCCTCCTCCTCCTCAAACCCCCCTCCCTTCTAGCACTGATGATGTTCCCTAGTTGGGCCATGAAACGTCTGCAAGAAAACAACCCAGCTCAGGGAACACCAAGGACGCCACGCTTGGCTAAAAATCTCCAACGAATCAGTTGTCCAAGAACTTGAGAAAAGTCTGCCTGCAAAGTCCACTCTACCTTCCCTTATTCACCTCCGCTCTGACTTAAAACTAGGTCCTCTGAACTTGCCGAAAAGCGACATTCTCCAACTTTACGACATGTTTATTTTCGTAGCCCTTTCATGCTTGGTGTCACTGGAGCACTTTGTCTCTATTAGTAAATAAGCTCAATGATGATGCAATAAAAGTTCTTTTTATTCCCCGGTAGGAGAGCTTTGACAGCGAGCGAGGGAGAGCAGCTTATCTAACGCCCCATATGGAAAAAAAAAACCCTAACTACGTCTGCTCAGAAATACATCCAATGGAACTTTTAATGCCAGGGAAATATAATTAAGACTTCAGCCTTTACAAGGCCGGGAGTGAGGTGTAACAGATTTATCTCATGCACGGTTGAGCCTCTTAGCTCCTGCGCTATGCAAGAATAAACATTTCTGACTTCCAGTCTGCTCCATCTATTATCGTCCCGGTTCGTTGCGCACTCAGCCAGATGTTGAGGCTGGATCTGGCATTTTTCTCTGCCTCTCGGGTCCTTGCCAAGGACTTGCGATGGGCAGATGGGGTTGCTCGATGGAGTTAAAGGTCTCATCACAGGATGTGGCCTTGATTCTATCCCTCTGTTAAGGCAGCCTAGGATTGCATTGGCTTTTTTGGCTGCCGCCGCACACGGCTGGCTCATATATGTAACAGAAGAAGAGAATAACAGAGCTGGAAGGGACCTTGGAGGTCTTCTAGTCCAACCCCCTCTGCTCAGGCAGGAAACTCTCTACCATTTCAGACAAGTGGTTGTCCAATCTCTTCTTAGAAACTTCTGGTGGCAAGCTGTTCCACTGGTTAATTGTTCTCACTGTCAGGAAATCCCTCCTTAATTCCAGGTTCCAGGTTGCTTCTCTCCTTGATTAGCTTCCATGTGTTACTTCTTGTCCTGCCTTCAGGGGCTTTGGAGAATAGTTTCTTGGCATCAACTTGGAGGTTTCTTCCTTGGTCACCCACAAGCTCCCTGTGCCACCAATATAAAGGAGGAGGAGGAGGAGGAAGGAGAGGAAGTGGAAGAGAGGTGGAAGAGGAGGAGAAGTAGAAAGAAGGAGGTCTTCTAGGGGAACCCCCTGCTCAGGCCTATACCAGTGATGGTGAACCTATGGCAGGCGTGCCAGAAGTGGCACACAGAGCCAACTCTCCAGGCACGCCAGCCGTCGCCTGTTGGTCTTCCAGGTTCCGGCGCGCATGTGGTCTTTGCGCGCACGGGAGCGCGGGAAACCGGAAGAGCAGCTCCCTGGCATGCATGCATGCGCCGGGAAGCTGAGCTTCCGGTTTCCAGCATGCACATGCGTGCCAGCCAGCTGGTCTTCGCGTGCGCATGCGTGCCAGAAACCTGAACACCAGGTGACCAGCGCGCATGCGGACACCGGAAACCAGAAGCTCAGCTTCCTGGTGCACGCATGCGCGCCAGGGAGCTGCTCTTCCTGTTTCCAGAGCTCCCGTGCATGTGAAGACCAGCTGGCCGGTGCGCATGTACGTGCCGGAACACGAAAGGGCAACGGACGATGGCTGCCGTTTCCGGTTTCTGCTCTTCTGGTTTCCGGCGCTCCTGCGTGTGTGTGTGAGCACTTCCGTTTCGGCACTTGGTACCGAAAAGGTTCGCCAACACTGCCAGCGAAAACAGGCTCCCGAGCTCCGTTTTTGGCTGCAACGGCCTCCTGCAACCCTCTGCCAGAGAAAACAGAGCTCGGGAGGGCTGCCCACAGCCCTTGTCAGCTCCGTTTTCTCTGGCAGAGGCACCACAGGCCAGTCCTTCGCTGTTTCCAGGTCGGCCCTGTGAGCCAGATCTAAGTACCCAGCGGGCCGGATCCGACCCCCGAGCCTTGAGTTTGACGCCCCTGTTCTAGACTGATAATATTTGGAGACTGCATTAAACAGATGAGACAGTGCTCAGTGCTACACAATGGTTTTAGGGCAGTGATGGCGAACCTTATTTTCCTCGGGTGCCAAAATAGTGTGTGCGCGCGCTATCGCACGCACATGCGTGCCCACACCCATAATTCAAAGCTCCCCACTCACCCCACCCCCCTGTGCATGTGTGCGCGACATCTCCCACTCCCCGTTTCCCGACTTCCAGTGGGCCCAGTAGGCCCGTTGTTCACCCTCCCCAGGCTCCAGAGGCTTTTTTGGAGTTTGGGGAGGGCAAAAACACGCCCTATAGCATTTCAGACAAATGGTTGTCCAATCTCTGCTTTAAAACCTCCAGTGTTGGAGCATCCACAACTTCTGCAGGAAAGCCATTCCACTGATAAATTGTTCTCTGTGTCAGGAAGTTTCTCCTTAATTCCAGGTTGCTTCTCTCCTTGATTAGTTTCCATCCCTTGTTTCTTGTCCTGCCTTCTGGGGCTTTGGAGAAGAGGTGGACCTCCTCTTCTTTGGGGCAGCCCCTCAGATATTGGAAGACAGTTATGTTGTGTCCCCCCCCCCCCCCCCGGCCAGGGGTGGGTTCCAACTTACCTCTCTGCCAGTTTGCTTCCTCCCGTGCCGCATGCCCACAACTTGTGGCCGCGCGCGCACATGCACAGTGCAACCCCCCCCAAAAATAAATAAAATAAAAACATCAAAAACAAGATGGTGACCACATGCACAGTGCTGGAAACTCGGCTTCTGTGCATGCGCAGAAGAAAAAACATTTTTTTTTAAAAAAAGATGGCGGCACCCACGGACCGGCACCAACCGATCCTGTTTGGTGACATCATCGTGACATCACCAGCAGGTCGCCACCGGTTGGGGCAAACCGGTCTGAACCGGGAGGAGCCCACCCCTGCCCCTGGTCCTCCTTTTCATTAAACTTGACATAACTCCCTATTTTCAGTACCGTTGTAACTTCCCGACCGTCACTAAACGAATGCAAGTCGAGGATTGCCTGTTCTCAAGCAGGATGAGGCTTATCTCGCCCGTCACCCAGTCCAAGAAGCCTGCGGTTCCAACAAGCCGAGGCGAGCGTTTGGCACTTAAGAAGAACCTATTTCTTTAAATAGTTTCTGGAGAAATCTTATTCTTAGCTTGAAGTCAAGCGCTTTCTGCTTGGTTCAGCACAACTCCTGGATGGGCTTTGATGGGTAAATTAGAGGCTGCCCTGCACTTTTATGCCCTTCCCTGCAATTTGCACCTTAGAAAAGAAGCAGCAGAAATGTTTACAAAATCTAGGATGGGGGAAAAAAAATCCCTTTCTCTGGATGAAAGGGCGGAAGGTTCGTCTTCTCTAAAAAGCCAACCTTCCCTGTTCATTTCATTTTGCGCCAGAAAAAAAAAAGGAGACCCAAAAGAAATCGGCCCTTTTTTGCTGACTTGCCACTATGACCTAGGCCAGGGGTCGGCAACCTTAAACACTCAGAGAGGTAGCAGTACCTAAGGTACATGTGTATTGAACTGTATATGAAGTGGAGAAAATAAAAAAAAATGTACAAAAAAAGAAAGAAAGAAAGAAAGAAAAAACACACACTCAGAGAGCCATTTGGACCTGTTTCCCACAGAAAAGAAAACACCGGGAGCCACAAAACACTTCCCGTGCCTGACTATTTCCTGAGCGGCCACAAAACTAGCATATATAGTTGAATTAAAGACTCTGTTTTCTTCTAAAACTTTTCTTTTCTTGGATTTATCCATGGTTGGCCTACCGGGGGTCGGAAAGCTTAACGAATTGCGTGTCGGTGGGTGTCGCACATTGGCAGTTGTGACGCATATTTTGAGCGACAGGGAGCCGCAGCAGAGGGAGGAAAGAGCCACATGCGGCTCCAGAGCCGTGGGTTGCTGACCCCTGACCTAGGGGGTCAAACCTTCTAACTGCATGGTCAAAAATCTGAAATTCAGGTTTGTGGCCCCGTTTCCGCTTCTGAATCCGGATCAGATCTTGGCTGGTTGACATAACCCTGCATTTGAACTCAGCATTTTTCAACTTTTAAGGGGCGGGGAGCCAGGAACACCAACTCCCACAACTACACTTGCCAAAGATGAAAAATGCAGCTAGTTTTCCACTTAACAATCGTTCATTTAGCGACCGTTCACAGTTTCAACCCTGAAAAGAGGGATTTATGACCGGTAAAACTTGCAACCAACTTTGTTGAGTCTTTGTGCATCTCCGGCCTAGGAGAGAACGCTTCCAAATCGGGTTGTTATCTCTTATCTGTTGGTTTATTTTTATTTATTTGGTTTTTAATGCTGTCTTTGTTACTTTATGTAACTCAAGGGTAGCAAATATAGGTAAAACTCCTTTCTCCTCCTTTTTCCTCACAACAACAACCCTGTGAGGTGGGTTGGGCTGAGATGGGGACTGACTCAAAGTCACCCAGCTGGCTTTCATGCCTAAGGCGGGACTAGAACTCCCTGTCTCCTGGTGATTGGCCCACTGTCACCCAGCTGGCTTTCATGCCTAAGGCGGGACCAGAAGTCCCTGTCTCCTGGTGATTGGCTCAACCTCTCTCAACTGGTTTTATATGGACGGCAGGGCTACAACTCCCCGTCTTCCGGTTTCTAACCAGCGCCTTTTACCACTACACCAACAAGGCCTGCAAGCCACAAAGAAGATGTCAACGTTGGCCAAGCCAACGATCAAGGAAGAACTCCTGTCAATCCCTGGAAGGAAGAGCAAGGAGAACTTCCCGTCAACACAAGAAAGTCGTGTCACACCATCAAAGCTAACAAATCAATTCTCTACAGCCTGTCATGGTCTGCCTTGAAATACTCTGGATTCCTGCTGAGGGCATCAGTCCCAATTTTGCCCTAGAACCACACGGCTTGTGATGATGAAGCCAAACTGGGGAGATGAAAGCGAAGAACGCTTGCCTTTCAGAACAAAAGGATGGAAGTGCAGAAGAAGAAAAAGGAGGAGGAGGAGGAGGAGGGGAGGGAAGGGGTGAAGGAGGAGGGGGAGGGAGAGGAGGAGGAAGAGAAAGGGAGGGAGAGGAGAGGAAGAGGAGGAGAAGATGAGAAGAGAGGAGGAGGAGGAGGAGAACGGGAGGGGGAGGGGGAGAAGGAGGGGAGAAGGAGAAGAGGAGGAGGAGGGGAAGGAGAAAGGGAGGGGAGAGGTGAAGGAGGAGGGGGAGGGGGAGGAGAGGAAGAGGAGAAGATGAGAAGAGAGGAGGAGGAGGAGGAGAACGGGAGGGCGAGGAGGAGAAGGAGGGGAGAAGGAGAAGAGGAGAGGAGGAGGAGGGGAAGAGGAGGAGAAGAGGAGAAGAGAGGAGGAGGAGGAGAACGGGAGGGCGAGGAGGAGAAGGAGAAGAGGAGAGGAGGAGGAGAGGAAGAGGAGGAGAAGATGAGAAGAGAGGAGGATGAGGAGGAGAACGGGAGGGGGAGGGGGAGAAGGAGAAGAGGAGGAGGAGGGGAGGAGGAGGGGAAGGAGAAAGGGAGGGGAGGGGGAAGGAGGAGGGGGAGGAGAGGAAGAGGAGAAGATGAGAAGAGAGGAGGAGGAGGAGAACGGGAGGGCGAGGAGGAGAAGGAGGGGAGAAGGAGAAGAGGAGAGGAGGAGGAGGGGAAGAGGAGGAGAAGAGGAGAAGAGAGGAGGAGGAGGAGAACGGGAGGGGGAGGAGGAGAAGGAGAAGAGGAGAGGAGGAGGAGAGGAAGAGGAGGAGAAGATGAGAAAAGAGGAGGAGGAGGAGGAGAACGGGAGGGGGAGGAGGAGAAGGAGAAGAGAGGAAGAGGAGGAGAAGATGAGAAGAGAGGAGGAGGAGGAGAACGGGAGGGGGAGGGGGAGAAGGAGGGGAGAAGGAGAAGAGGAGGAGGAGGGGAAGGAGAAAGGGAGGGGAGGGGTGAAGGAGGAGGGGGAGGGGGAGGAGAGGAAGAGGAGAAGATGAGAAGAGAGGAGGAGGAGGAGGAGGAGGAGGAGAACGGGAGGGGGAGGAGGAGAAGGAGGGGAGAAGGAGAAGAGGAGAGGAGGAGGAGGGGAAGAGGAGGAGAAGATGAGAAGAGAGGAGGAGGAGGAGAACGGGAGGGGGAGGAGGAGAAGAGGAGAGGAGGAGGAGAGGAAGAGGAGGAGAAGATGAGAAAAGAGGAGGAGGAGGAGGAGAACGGGAGGGGGAGGAGGAGAAGGAGAAGAGGAGAGGAGGAGGGGAAGGAGACGAAAGGAAGGGGGAGGGAGAAGGAGGGGAAGGAGAGGGGAGGGGGGAGGAGGGAGGAGGGGGGGAGGGGGAGGAGAAAGGGGAGGAGGAGGACTTTGGGGTCCTTGGTGCTCTCTGAATTTGGTTGTTTTCTTGCAGACATTTCATGACCCAACTAGGTAACATCATCAGTGCTAGAAAGGAGTGGGATTTGTGGAAAGAAGAAGGAGGAGGCAAAGCATCTTTAAAAGAGGACCATTTTCTCTGTGAAGGATGAGAAAAAGACGCCAAAGATTGCCTCGGATTCTTCCTCCTGTCTAATTCCATTTATTTATTTTTTGGGTGCCTTAAGCGGAAAGGTGTTGTGTGTCGCATCTCTTAAAACCAAGCCTTCCATTCAATGTCCCGGCACGTCGTCCATGGGGGGTCAGGCAATCCCTCCAATTGCGGCAGGGCCATTAACAAGGCCGCGGCGACAGGAAGCGGCCTCGCTAAGTGACAGGCGTTCTCCAAAGCGCCAGGCCCGGCCTCCATTATCTTGATGTGGGGCGGGCAGTGCGTGTAATCGTCCACAAATGGGATTCCGGGAGGGAGGGAGCATGGTCCGATGTGTGCTCGGGCCCTGGGGACACACCGAACATCCCAATGGTGCGGCCACTGATGGAGAGGCTTCTGAGGAAGGGTTGGGGAAGGGAAGCGTGGTTGCAAGGGTAAAGAAGGGGCGTAGAGGGCTTTGGTTGCCGAGTTCTGCCGTTGGGGACTTTCAGTTGGGCCGTAGTTTTGGGACAGATGGCGTCCCAGACAGAGGCTCCACCCACCTGCCCGGGACGCTTCTGTGCGCGCACAAACCAGTGGCAAAATAATTTACAACACACCACTGGAGGAATGGAGGTTAGAGTAGGAAGGAAAGGAGATGGATGAATGGATGAATGGAAGAACCCAGGAGGAAGGGGAGGGAGGGAGTTCACAGTGACAGTTCAGATAGTGACAAAGGAGGAGAGATGGAGGAACCCAGGAGGAAGGGAAGGAAGGAAGGAAGGACGGATGGATGGAAGGAAGGAAGGAAGGATGGAAGGGAGGAAGGGAGGAAGGAAAGAGACAGGGAGGGAAGGAAGGATGGAAGGAGAGAGACGGAGGGAAGGAAGGAAGGAAAGAGAGAGAGGGAGGAAGGAAGGAAGGAAGGAAGGATGGAAGGAGAGAGAGGGAGGGAGGAAGGAAGGAAGGAAGATGGAAGAAAAGGAAGGAAGGAAGGATGGAAGAAAGGAGAGAAGGAGACATGGAGAGAGGGAGGAAGGAAGGAAGGAAGGAAGGAGACAAGGGAGGGAAGGAGGAAGATGGAAGGAAGGAAGGAAGGAGGGAAGGAGACAGGGAGAGAGGGAGGGAGGGAGGAAGGAAAGACAGGGAGGGAGGGAAGAAGGAAGGATGGAAGGAGAGAGACGGAGGGAGGGAGGGAGGGAGGATGGAAGGGAGGGAGGAGGGAAGGAGACAGGGAGGGAGGGAGGAAGGAAGATGGAAGGAAGGAAGGAAGGAAGAAGGACTCCCTGATTTGAGGCTGTAACCATGTTAATGGTTGCTTGTAGCCATGCAAGGTTGATATGTTTAATCTCTCTCCATGGTGGCATCTAAATCACAAAATATTCCCCCCAAGACGCTTTGCATGTTGCTGTTGCCAAAGGGAGCTTTTGATGAACTCCAGCATGTTTTTGAACATCAAACAGCTTAGTTGGAGGTCATTGTTGCTTTATAGTCCCCCCCCCCCCCGCTAAATTTTCACTGTTGAAGGGTTTTTTTTTTTTGTTTTTGTTTTGGAACGGTGCCTTTTCTGTAAACCACCCCAGCAATTTTGGAAAAGGTAAAATAAAATACATGCCCTGTTTTTCAATAACTGCATAAACTTTGCCAAGGCAAAAAACTTATGCCAAGGGGACTTTTACTTACAGGAAATTACCATTTATTGCCAAAAAAACCAAAACAAAACCCTTTCTCATCAAATGTTTGGGGCCAAAAGACTCTTTCTTTCTTTCTTTCTTTCTTTCTTTCTTTCTTTTTTCTTTCTTTCTTTCTCTCTCTCTCTCTTTCTTTCTTTCTTTCTTTCTTTGGAAAGGAATGGAATGGGATGGAATATAGGTAGTCCTCAACTTGTGTTTGTTTAGTGACCGTTCAAAGTTACAATAGCACTGAAAAAAGTGACTTATGAGAGAAAGAGAGAGAGATTGTTGATGGATAGATAGAAGATAGATTAGATAGATAGATAGATAGATAGATAGATAGATAGATAGATAGATAGATAGATAGATAGATAGATAATGGATGGATGGCTAGATAGATAGATATAGTTAATTAGATAGATAGATAAATATATATAGAGATAATGGATGGATGGATGGATGGATAGATGGATAGAGATAGATAGATAGATAGATAGATAGATAGATAGATAGATAGATAGATAGATAGATAGATAGATAGATAGATGATGGATGGATGAATGGATGGATGGATAGATAATGGATTGGATGGATGGATAGATAGATAGATAGATAGATAGATAGATAGATAGATAGATAGATAGATAGAGCTAGATAATGGATGGATGGATGGATGGATAGATGGATGGATAGATAGATATAGTTAGAGAGAGAGAGATAATGGATGGATGGATCGAGATAGATAGATAGATGGATGGATGGATGGATAGATAGATAGATAGATAGATAGATAGATAGATAGATAGATAGATAGATAGATAGATAGATAGATAGATAGATATAGCTAGATAATGGATGGATGATGGATAGATGGATGGATAGATAGATATAGTTAGAGAGAGAGATAATGGATGGATGGATCGAGATAGATAGATAGGTAGATAGATAGATAGATAGATAGATAGATAGATAGATAGATAGATAGATAGATAGATAGACAGATAGACAGACAGACAGACAGACAGACAGACAGACAGACAGACAGACAGATACCGGTAGATGATAGATATAGGCAGGCAGCCAAGCAGACAGACAGACAGATGATATGTACAGAGTGGAGAGAGATACACTTGACTAGATTAATAGATAGACAAATACGGAGATAAATAGAGGGGGCGGGGGAGAGAGATATATATATTATTAAATTAGTAAATTTAATTAGTAGACCAGCGAAATACTGTGGACATAATTTACTTAGACTTCAGCAAGGCATTCGACAAAGTAGACCACAACCTACTTCTTCGTAATCTAGAAAAAAAAAAAGTGGGATAGCTTCACCACCAGATGGATTCACAACTGGCTGACAAACCGTACTCAACGACTAGTCCTCAATGGGTCTAAGTCTACATGGAGAGAAGTAAGCAGTGGGGTATCACAAGGTTCCGTCTTAGGCCCAGTACTCTTCAATATCTTCTTACTTAGATGAGGGAATAGAAGGGGAACTTACCAAATTTGCAGATGATAGTAAGCTGGCAGAAATAGCTAACACCCTAAAAGATAAGTTCAAGATCGAGATGGATCTTGACAGACTGGAAAACTGGGCCCTATCTAACAAAATGAAATTCAATGTAGAGAAAAGTAAAGTCTTACACTTAGGTAAGAAAAACCAAAAATACACATATAAACTGGGTGAAACCAGGCTTAATAGCAGTGACTGTGAGAGGGATCTTGGAGTCCTAGTGGACAACCAGCTAAATATAAGCCAACGGTGTGCAGCAGCTGCCAAAAAAGCCAATGCAATCCTAAACTGCATTAACAGAGGGATACAATCAAGATCAAATGAGGTACTAATACCACTCTATAAAGCCTTAGTTAGACCACACCTAGAGTACTGCATCCAGTTTTGGTCCCCACGATGCAAAAAAGATGTTGAGACTCTGGAAAGAGTGCAGAGAAGAGCAACCAGGATGATTAGGGGACTGGAGGCGAAAACATACGATGAACGGTTGCAGGAACTGGGCATGGCTAGTCTAGTGAAGAGAAGCACCAGGGGAGACATGAGAGCAGTCTTCCAATATTTGAGAGGCTGCCACAGAGAGGAGGGGGTCAAGTTATTCTCCAAAGCACCTGAAGGCCAGACAAGGAATAATGGATGGAAACTGAACAAGGAGAGATTCAACCTGGAAATAAGGATAAATTTTCTGACAGTGGGAACTATCAACCAATGGAACAGAAATTGCCTTCAGAAGTTGTGGGAGCTTCATCAATGGAGGCTTTCAAGAAGAGACTGGACTGCCATTTGTCAGAAATGATGTAGGGTCTCCTGCTTGAGCGGGAGTTGGACTAGATGACTTACAAGGTCCCTTCCGTTAATCTGTAATCTGTTAAAGAGAGATGACAGCTAGAGAGACAGACAGGCAGACAGACAGACCGAGACCGAGATGGAAACAGGGATGGAGATAGATATCGGATAATAAATGTACTTTTTTAACATACAGATATATTAGCACTATAAATATTACTCCCAAGACATTGCCATAAAACAGGACGCGAAAGAACATTTAAAAAAACTCGTGGCAAAGAGAAGCTAATTTAGAAACAAATAACCATTTACATTGCTGAGATTTTACTAAAAGCTTCTTTTTAATCGGCTGTGGCCGTAGATTCATTAAATATACCCCGTGTCTCTTTTTTAAAAAAAAACGTGGATCGCCAAAGTGCCTCGCATGAAAGAGCTATTAAGCTTTCTCTATCCATCTGGCTGGCCCATTATTTAATATCGGCTTGATGTACCCCTCTTCTCACTGTTTAACTCTTAAGTTACAACGCCGAAAGATGTTAGCGTGCTCTTGAAACACCGTCTGTTCGCATCAGTGAGGCTGGGCAGGTGGTCCTGGTCTTGCAAACATTCGCTCACAGCAACCATTTGAAATTACAGCACTACAGGTAAGTCCTCGATTTGCAGCCGTTCATTTAGTGACCGTTTGAAGTTACGACGGCAATGAGATGACCGGTTTTTCACCCTTGCGGCCGCTGCAGCATCCCCGCGTTCACGTGGTCAGAATTTGGATGCTTGGCAACTGACTCGTATTTATGATGGTTGCAGTGTCCTGGGATCACGTGATCCCCTTTTGCGACCTCCTGGCAAGCGAAATCAATGGGGGAGGCCGGATTCACTTAACAACATTCCAACAAGGAATCAGCGAGAACAGTCCCATCGATATTGACAAGCCAAGGCACTTATATATAAACAGAGAGGAAAAAACCCGTCCCTTTTAGCACTGATGGTGTTACCTAGTTGGGTCATGAAACATCTACAAGAAAACCTCCAAGTGCTTCAATGACCTTCTAAAAAGATGCAGATTACCAGCTGTCTGCAAGGAGTATAAATTCTTCCATTCCCCACCATCCAGTCAGAACTGAAGAAGCTTCTTGGATGAGAAGCGAAACGTCTTCAAAAGAAAAAAACCCAAAAAAGTCCAGTTGTCTCCGGAAAAAGCACCTTTGGGACAACCATGACCTGGATGCCTGAGAATCTCCACAGACTATCTGCTAGAAAACCACCAAGCCCAGACAGCACTAAGGATCCTCCTCCCCCTCCTCCTCCTCCTCCCTCCACAAACCCCATTCCCTTCTAGCACTGATGATATTACCTAGTTGGGTGATGAAATGTCTGCAAGGAAAACCACCAAGCCCAGACAGCACTAAGGACCCCACAGTCCTCCTCCTCCTCCTCCTCCTCCTCCTCCTCCTCCTCCTCCTCCTCCTCCTCCTCCTCCTCCTCCCTCCTCCTCCTCCTCCCTCCACAATCCTCCCTCCTATCTAGCACTGTTGATATTACCTAGTTGGGTGATGAAACCGTCTGCAAGAAACCACCAAGCTCAGAGAGCACCAAGGACCCCACAGTCCTCCTCCTCCTCCTCCTCCTCCTCTCCACAAACCCCACTCCCTTCTAGCACTGATGATATTCCTAGTTGGGTGATGAAACGTCTGCAGAAAACCACCAAGCTCAGAGAGCACCAAGGACCCCACAGTCCTCCTCCTCCTCCTCCTCCTCCTCCTCTTCCTCCTCCTTCCCCTCCTCCCTCCTCCTCCTCCTCTCCACAAACCCCACTCCCTTCTAGCACTGATTATATTACCTAGTTGGGTGATGAAACGTCTGCAAGAAAACCACCAAGCTCAGAGAGCACCAAGGATCC
>JALIGW010000179.1:227705-265205 GCA_023053685.1 Diadophis punctatus similis
TCTCATTGATTAGTTTCCATCCATTGCTTCTTGTCCTGCCTTCAGGTGCTTTGGAGAATAGGTTGACTTTGCTTCCGTGAAACTTTGAGCACACTGGATTGTCCCTTGACCGGACTTCTCACTTCTAATCATGGATTTTGAATGGTGCGAACATAGCTAAATTGGGACGTATCTGAGATAATGTCATAGAATTAGAGCAGGGGTGGCCAAACTATGGTTCTTTGAGGACCTGTGGACTTCAATTCCCAGAATTCCTGAGCCAGCCATGCATGCATGGCTGGCTCAGGAATTCTGGGAGTTGAAGTCCACAGGTCCTCAAAGAACCATAGTTTGGCCACCCCTGAATTAGAGGAAACCCACAGAGGTCATCCAACCTAACATCCTGTTCAATGCTGGATTGTCTACAGTAGTGTTTCTCAACTTTAAGATGGGCGAACCTCAACTCCCAGAATCCCCTGGTCAATATTGTTTAAGTTGGATGGATTTCAGTTCCCAGAATTCTCCAGAGAGCATGGTTTAAGATGTGTGAATATTAACATTATCACGATACAAAAAAGGATGTCGAGACTATAGAAAGAGTGCAGAGAAGAGCAACAAAGAGGATTAGGGGACTGGAGGCTAAAACATACGAAGAGCGGTTGCAGGAACTGGATATGTCCAGTTTAATGAAAAGAAGGACAGGGAGACATGATAGCAGTCTTCCAATATCACAGGGGTTGCCACAAAGAAGAGGGAGTCAAGCTATTCTCCAAACCACCTGAAGGCAGGACAAGAAGCAACGGGTGGAAACTAATCAAGGAGAGAAGCAACCTGGAATTAAGGAAGAATTCCCTAACAGTGAGAACAATCAACCAGTGGAACAGCTTGCCACCAGAAGTTGTGAATGCTTCAACACTGGAGGTTTTTAAGAAGAGACTGGACAACCCTCTGTCTGAAGTGCTATAGACTCTTCTTCTCGAGCAGGGGGTTGGACTAGAAGACCTTCAAGGTCCCTTCCAACTCTGATCTTCTGTTATAGTCTGTTAAGTGCCAGAATCCTCCAGCCAGCATACATTAAGATGCATGGACTTCAATTCCCAGAATTCCCCAAGCCACATGCTTTAAGATTTCGTTCAGATTTCAACTTTTCCCCATCCTGGCTGGGGAATTCTGGGAGTTGAAGTCCACACGGCTTAAAGTTGACAAAGGTTGGGAATCTGCATGTTTGACAAGTGACCATCTGGCCTGTTTTCTGAAGACCTTTAGTAAATGAGAACTTACCAATTAGCAAACATTAAATAAAAAAGGGATTGTAGCAGGGGTGGGTTCCTCTCGGTTCTGACGGATTCACCCGAACCGGTAGCGATCCGCTGGTGATGTCACGATGATGTCACAGACCCCGGTTTGGTCGATGCTGGTCCGTGGGCGCCGCCATCTTTTTTTTTGAATTTTTTTTGAATTTTTTTTTAAATTAATTTTTTTTCTTCTGAGCATGCTCAGAAGTTGAGTTTCCAGCACTGTGCATGCAGTCGCCATTTTGTTTTTGGCTTTTTTCCCCCTGGATTTTTTGGCACGCGGCGCGGGAGGAAGCGAACCGGTAGCGAGATAAGTTAGAACCCCCCCTAGATTGTAGCTGTGACCTTTCCATGACAACTAACATTTTCTTCCTATACTTGCAAATTAGTGATGGGATTGCAATGTGTAACACTCAGTCTCACAAATTCCCTTCGGTTGTGAGCAAACAAATCTCCCCCCAAAAATCTCTTGCTGGTTATTATAGTAGTCCTGGACTTACAAGCGTTCATTTAGTGACCGTTCAAAGTTACAACGACACTGAAAAGAGTGATTACGACCGTTTTTCACACTTACGACCATTGCAGCCTCCCCGTGGTCACATGATCAAAATTCGGACGCTCAGCAACCGACTCGTATTTATGATGGTCGTGATGTCCCGGCGTCATGCGATCCTCCTTTTGCGACCTTCTGACAAGCAAAGTCCATGGGGAAGCCAGATTCACTTAACAACCGTGCGACTAACGTAACAGCGACAGTGATTCACTTAACAACTGTGGCAGGAAAGGTCGTAAAATGGGGCAAAGCTCGCTTTAAATCTGTCTCGTTTAGCAACGGAAATTTTGGGCTCAATTTCAGTTGTAAGTTGAGGGCTCTTTGTGTAATGCAGCGTTACAGATATGACTGCCATGGGATTTTTGCCTTTTTTGGGCATAACTTTTTAGCTTCGTTTCTGAAATGTTGCTCTAATTCTCCCTGGGATAGAGCTGATATCGGAGTCGGATTGCCCTGATATCGCTTGGCTCTTTTCATTTCATCTTTTCGGCTGTAAATTCCCAGGTTGTTTCTCCTTGTTTCATTGTCAAATTCATCAGTCCCTGCACAGACCGAGGTCTCCTTCCCAAATAGATTCCTTGATTATTTCCCTGTAGCCAGTGGTTCGTTTTAACCTGAGCAACAGGCCCTCTTCTTTCTTCTTTCTTCTTTCTTCTTTCTTCTTTCTTCTTCTTTGGATATTTTCATGATTTATGCTTCCAGTCGGTCTGGACTTCAGTCGACTGTGTGGACAAGACCCTCTCCCCCTCCCCCTCCTCTTCCTCCTCCTCTGGCTTTCTTCTTCTTCTCCCCCCTCCTCATTTTCTCCCAAGGTTGCCCAGTGACTTTCCTGAATAAGCAACTAGAATTCCCCATCTCCTGTGATTGGTCCAAAGTCACCCAGCTAGTTTTTATGCATGAAGGCAAACTATAAATCACATTGCAAATATCTGAACATTCTTTCTTCCTCCCTCCCTCCCTCCCTCCTTCCTTCCTTCCTCTCATCCCCATCTCTTTCCTTCCTTCCCCTCTCTTCCCCTTCCCCCTCTGTCCTTCTCCCATTTTCCTCCACTTCCTATTCTCCTTCCCCATCCACCCACCCATCAACCATCCACTCCCCCACCCATCCATCCACCCACCCAACCCATCCACCCACCCATCCATCCATCCATCCATCCATCCATCCATCCATCCACCCACCCAACCCACCCACCCAACCCATCCATCCATCCACCCAACCCATCCATCCATCCATCCATCCATCCATCCATCCATCACCCACCCAACCCATCCATCCACCCATCCATCCATCCACCCACCCACCCATCCATCCACCCATCCATCCATCCACCCACCCACCCATCATCCACCCACCCATCCATCCATCCACTCCCCCACCCATCCATCCATCCACCCACCCATCCATCCATCCACTCCCCCACCCATCCATCCATCCACCCACCCAACCCATCCACCCACCCATCCATCCATCCACTCCCCCACCCATCCATCCACCCACCCAACCCATCCACCCACCCATCCATCCATCCATCCATCCATCCATCCATCCATCCACCCACCCAACCCATCCATCCACCCACCCATCCATCCATCCACTCCCCCACCCATCCACCCACCCATCCATCCATCCACCCACCCACCCATCCATCCACCCATCCATCCATCCAACCCATCCATCCAACCCATCCATCCATCCATCCACCCACCCACCCACCCACCCATCCAACCCACCCACCCACCCACCCACCCAACCCATCCATCCATCCACCCACCCACCCATCCATCCCATCCATCCATCCATCCATCCATCCAACCCATCCATCCATCCACCCACCCACCCACCCATCCATCCACCCACCCACCCATCCAACCCACCCACCCACCCACCCAACCCATCCATCCATCCACCCACCCGTCCGTCCATCCATCCATCCACCCACCCACCCGTCCATCCAACCATCAACTATCCATCCAACAATCCACCCACCCACCCAACCCATCCATCCATCCATCCACCCAACCCATCCATCCATCCATCCATCCATCCACCCAACCCATCCATCCATCCATACACCCAACCCATCCATCCATACACCCACCCAACCCATCCACCTACCTACCCAACCCATCCATACATACACCCATCCGTCTGTCCATCCATCCATCCATCCGTCCATCCATCTATCATCCAACCATCCAACTATCCAACCAACAATCCACCCATCCACTCACCCAACCCATCCATCCATCCATCCACCCAACCCATCCATCCACCCAATCCATCCATCCATCCATCCATCCATCCATCCATCCATCCATCCATCCATCCATCCATCCATCCATCCATCCCCCTTCTCTTCTCTTCCCCTCCCCATTTCTCCCTATTCCTTCCCAGTCAAAGGAAAACCCGGGAAAGGGAGAAAAGGGGGGAGCCCTGGCTGTGCTTCTTCCCAACAGGCTCCCCTCCCACCCAACCCCATTGCTGAACACCCCCCTCCCCTCAATCCGTCCCAGACGGCTGTCCATCCTCCGCCTTCACCCTAGAACGACCGACCGCCTCAGGAAGCTCTTTTAACATCCCTAACAAGGAGGCCGCGTCCCTGCAAACGTTTAGCATTCCCCATCTGTTCCTTTAAAATAATGCAATTTAGCTTAATTTGGGGTGTCAGAGGCTGTTAAAGCTTTGGAGGGAAGAAATTATGCGCTGCCACCCAGGTGTCCGCCGGCCTCCTTGTTAATAAACTTATGACGCTCAGCACCAGGCAGTAAATGAAGTTCTCCAGTCTTGGCCCACCTCTGTCCTCCCCACCTGGCTGCCGTCCCATTTCTGGGACCCGGAATAAATACTCCATGACAGGCCTCGCTGACGAAAAACCCGGCTCCAACTGAGCAAACACAGACCCAACCTGGCAACGGGCATCCAGATTTGTTCAGGCGTGCATTCAGGAACAGCTACTATAGGGAAAGTCAATTGCCTGGTTTTTAATTGGTTTGGTTTTTTTTTAACTCATTCGAGGTGGAAGCGATCACGTTGCTTTTTTTTTTTTAATGGAGAAGCTGGGATTAATGGTTCCAGTTCTGCTTGGTGTTTGAATTGAAAACCGGCGATTTCGTGGGGCGTTTAAAGGTCGAATAAATTGCGACGCTCAGTATACCACTGCCTTGGTCAGGGAATGCTGAGCAGGGTGGGGGGGTTGGACTAGATGACCTCCTGGATCCCTTCCAAGTCTGGGATGCTGTTATTCCATAAGGGTTTCTCGAACAGGGGGTTGGACTAGATGAACTCCAGGATCCCTTCCAATTCTGTTATTCTGCAAGGGTCTCCTGCTTGAGCAGGGGGTTGGACTAGAGGACCTCCTGGGTCCCTTCCAACTCTGGGATTCTGTTATTCCCTGAGGGTTTCTCCTACTTGAACAGGGGGTTGGACTAGATGACCTCCAGGATCCCTTCCAATTCTGTTATTCTGTTATTCTGCAAGGGTCTCCGGCTTGAGCAGGGGATTGGACTAGATGACCTCCTGGGTCCCTTCCAACTCTGTTATTCTGTTATTCTGCAAGGGTCTCCTGCTTGAGCAGGGGGTTGGACTAGATGACCTCCAGGGTCCCTTCCAACTCGGTGATTCTGTTATTCTGCAAGGGTCTCCTGCTTGAGCAGGGGGTTGGACTAGAGGACCTCCTGGGTCCCTTCCAACTCTGGGATTCTGTTATTCCCTGAGGGTTTCTCCTACTTGAACAGGGGGTTGGACTAGATGACCTCCAGGATCCCTTCCAATTCTGTTATTCTGTTATTCTGCAAGGGTCTCCGGCTTGAGCAGGGGATTGGACTAGATGACCTCCTGGGTCCCTTCCAACTCTGTTATTCTGTTATTCTGCAAGGGTCTCCTGCTTGAGCAGGGGGTTGGACTAGATGACCTCCAGGGTCCCTTCCAATTCTGTTATTCTGTTATTCTGCAAGGGTCTCCTGCTTGAGCAAGGGGTTGGACTAGATGACCTCCAGGGTCCCTTCCAACTCTGTTATTCTGTTATTCTGCAAGGGTCTCCTGCTTAAGCAGGGGGTTGGACTAGATGACCTCCAGGGTCCCTTCCAACTCGGTGATTCTGTTATTCTGCAAGGGTCTCCTGCTTGAGCAGGGGGTTAGACTAGATGACCTCCAGGGTCCCTTCCAACTCTGTTATTCTGCAAGGGTCTCCTGCTTGAGCAGAGGGTTGGACTAGATGACCTCCAGGGTCCCTTCCAACTCGGTGATTCTGTTATTTTTTGGGGGGGGCAGCGAGAAACCCTACGGTAACAGAAGGACCAGTTTGGCAGGCATTTTTTTCCTCTTAAAACTTTGTGTGTTTTCTGTCACTGATTTGGGGTTTTAATGCTAATGTTCCATTGCAGTTTAATTCGAGGTTGTCAACATTGACTGGCAGATTACAGGAGGGATCGGCAAAACCTTCCTGGAGAGGCCAGGAAATCTCACCAAAAGTCTTTTGCGTCTATTTTATTGCTGGCTATGGAGGGCGACCTCGAAAATGGGGTTCTGTGGGGTCCTTGGTGCTCTCTGAGTGGGGGTGGTTCTCTTGCAGACATTTCATGATCCAACTAGGTAATACCATCAATTACCTAGGATGGAGAGGAGGAGGAGCTGTAGCCACAGGAGAAGAGGACTGCGGGAATCCTTTGGTGCTCTCTGAGCTTGTTTTCTTGCAGACATTTCATTACCAAACAGGGTAACATCATCAGTGCTCGAAGTGAATGGGGTTTGAGGAGTGGAGGAGAATGGGGAGGAGGAAGATGGTAGAGTCCTTGGTGCTCTTTGAGCTGGGTGGTTTCCTTGCAGACGTTTCATGCCCAACTAGGTAACATCATCAGTGCTAGAAGGGAGTGGGGTTTGCAGAGAGGAGGAGGAGGAGGAGGAGGAGGAGGAGGAGGGGAGGAGGACGACGACTGTGGGGGTTCTTTGTGCTCTCTTGGTAGTTTACTTGCAGACATTTCATGATCCAACTGGGTAACATCATCAGTGCTAGAAGGGAGTGGGATTTGCAGACAGGAGGGAGAGGAGTAGGAAGAAGGAGGAGGAGGAGGAGGAGGAGGAGGAGGAGGAGGAGGAGGAGGAGAAGAAGAAGAAGAAGAAGAAGAAGAAGAAGAAGAAGAAGAAGAAGAAGAAGAAGAAGAAGAAGAAGAAGAAGAAGAAGAAGAAGAAGAAGAAGAAGAAGAAGAAGACAACAACTATGGGGTCCTTGGTGGTCTCTGAGCTGGGTGGTTTCCTTGCAGACGTTTCATGGCCCAACTAGGTAACATCATCAGTGCTAGAAAGGAATGGGATTTGCAAGGAGGAAGAGGTGGATGAGGAGGAGAAGGAAGAGAAGGAAGACTTCTTCCTTGGTGCTCTCTGGGTTGTTTTCTTGCAGACATTTCATGACCCAACTAGGTAACATCATCAGTGCCGGAAGGGCACTGACACGAACCGCTCAGGCTTCACCCAACAGTCAGGATTGGAAATCACCGGACAAGAACCTCTGCTCGGTATTCACTACTGAGAAAAATTAGGAAGGCATAACGAAAGAATTCTAAGGACTGCTGTGCTTCAAGAGTAATCTGTATTTATTGAAAAAAAGTTGAGGATATTCAACAAAGTGGATGGACACTGTTACACTCCTGATGAGGGCACCCTTGGATGACCTCTCTCAAACCCCCTCCTCCCTCTGCATAACACTCAACCGGAAGAGAAGTAAGTATTACGACGCTGCAATGTACAAGGACGTACATTTGATTTTGCAGCTACTAAGATTGTTGGACGAGCAGGCTCAAAAACAGCCGGGGAAGTGATTGAAGCCTGGGAAACAGGCCCTTTGTCAGTCTACTACAGGAATGCTAATTTACAACCTTCAAGTAATCAAGGAAATAAGGAAACGACAGCCAATGATTTAATAGCCGGCCATCCACACCCCAATTAACAACTAAAAAGCTGCACACAACCAGGGACTGTACATAAATAAATACCGCAAATACCGTACACAAAATAGTGGGAAACTAAACCTCTGGTCCTGGTGATTAACCCAGATTGGACCCTGTAGAAATAGGTATTAATTTTTAAAAATCACATTAATTAAAAAAAACTTAAACACAGGGATGCCCCGAAGCTTTAGATTTCTACACCAATCTTTGGTTTGCCATCTTTCTTAAACGCACGTGGAAAGCTGGTGCAGCTCGCTGGTATTTTTGATTTTCCGAGCAAGTTCTCAGCACTTGTTCCCTGGATTTCGAATGCAGGAAGTCAAGTCAAAATGCAATGACGTACATCGCAACAGCAGGCCACTCATGTGAGTTGACAAGTTGTGTTCGGGGCCGGTGAGCGTAGTAGTGCATTTTTGCAGAAAAATGTTTTCAGATTTTCCGGTATGCCTTCTGATGGGCAAGGCGTTCAAGCTCTGGGAATCTGAAAGACTTCGCTTGGATTCCTGAGCATGTCGGGATATTTTTTCACCCCTCCCTGAAAATATGTCAGACAGTTAAAATTGGACTTCAGGAAGGTTTGGAAGGAATTTTAACTTGTAAGCTACCCAGAGTGGCTTGATGGTGAGATGGGTGGCGAGGAGGAGGAGGAGGAGGAGGAAGGGGTGGAGGAGGAAAGGAGAGAAGGAGGAGAAGAACAGGGAGGGGGAGGGGGAAAGGAGGGAGGAGGAGGAGGAAGAGGAGAAGAATGGGGAGAAGGAGGAGGAGGAAAAGAGGAGGAAACAGGGTGGAGGAGGAAGAGGAGGAGGAAAGGAGAGAAGAAGGAAGAGAAGAGGAGGAGGAGGTGGAGGTGGAGAAAGGGGTGGAGGAGGAAAGGAGAGAAGGAGGAGAAGAACAGGGAGGGGGAGGGGGAAAGGAGGGAGGAGGAGGAGGAAGATGAGAAGAAAGGGGAGGAGGAGAAGAGGAAAGAAGGAGGAGAAGAATGGGGAGAAGGAGGAGGAAATGAAGAGGAGGAAACAGGGTGGAGGAGGAAGAGGAGGAGGAAAGGAGAGAAGAAGGAAGAGAAGAGGAGGAGGAGGAGGAGGAGGAGAAAGGGGTGGTGGAGGAAAGGAGAGAAGGAGGAGAAGAACAGGGAGGGGGAGGGGGAAAAGGCGGGAGGAGGAGGAGGAAGAGGAGAAGAAGGGGAGGAGGAGAAGAGGAAAGGAGGAGGAGAAGAATGGGGAGAAGGAGGAGGAGGAAAAGAGGAGGAAACGGTGGAGGAGGAAGAGGAGGAGGAAAGGAGAGAAGAAGGAAGAGAAGAGAAGAGGAGTAGGAGGTGGAGGTGGAGAAAGGGGGGAAGGAGGAGAAGAACAGGGAGGGGGAAAGGAGGGAGGAGGAGGAGTTAGATGAGAAGAAGGGGGAGGAGGAGAAGAGGAAAGAAGAAGGAAGAGAATGGGGAGAAGGAGGAGGAGGAAATGAGGAGGAAACAGGGTGGAGGAGGAAGAGGAGGAGGAAAGCAGAAAGAGAAGAGAAGAGGAGGAGGGGAGGAGGAGAAGGAGAAAGAGAAGGAGGGAGAGAGGGAAAGAGGAGGAGGAAAAGGAGGAGGAGGGAAAAAGAGGAGAAGATGGAGGAGGAGGAGAAGGAGAAGAAGACGTTTCATCCAGGAAAGGTGATTCTTCAACCTCTTCTTCAAAGCCTCCAGAGATGGAGAAGCCACAACCTCCATAGATACCCTTCCAACATTGGACAGGTTTTGCCATCAATTTTTCCTTACATTTAAACAAAATCGCAGTAGCTCTTGATTTCGGATCTTCATTTCTTGACTCTCCTCGCTTTATATGCCTTTGAACACGAACATCAATCAATTATGGTTCTCCTCCTGATCTTCCTTTCTCCAGACGGAACATTCCCAATGGCTTCAACCCAGGGGTGGGGTTCCACTTACCTTCCCCACCGGGTCACATCGCATCGGAAGTCCGCGTTTTCCACGTCATGTCGGGGAAATGACCCTCTGTGCATGCGCAGAAGCCTTTGCGCATGCACAGAGGGTTCTTTGCCAGCTGTTTTCAAGGAGCGGCGACCAGAGGACGGATTCGGGGTGTGGTCAGCTAGCCATCACTGCCGGTTCGACGAGCGGGGGCAAATTTCCTCCGCCGGTTCAGGCGAACCGGTCCGAACCAGCAGCAACCCACCCCTGCTTCAACCTCTTTAAAATCCCACAAAAGATGTCCCCTCAGCACCCTGATTTATGCGTGTTTTGGAGTTGGCTGGATCAGGCCCACTTGACAGTTTAAGCTAATGGATGACACCCCCACTCTTGAAATCAATATCAGTGGGGGAGGGGGGCGTTTGAAATTGGATCTACTCAACTCCGTTGGGCTTTGAGTTTGTGCAAATCGCCTAATAGGAAGCAAGCCAGGACAAGAATAATTGTGTCCTTAATAATGAGTGTTTTTGTTATGCCTTCCGATGGTTCCACTTTTGATTTTGTTTAAGTTTTATTACATTTGTGATCCATTTCACATTCCCCTCCTCCTCCTCCTCCTCCTCCTCCTCCTCCTCCTCCTCCTCCTCCTCCTCCTCCTCCTCCTCCTCCTCCTCTTCTTCTTCTTCTTCTTCTTCTTCTTCTTCTTCTTCTTCTTCTTCTTCTTCTTCTTCTTCTTCTTCTTCTTCTTCTTCTTCTTCTTCTTTTCCTCCTCCTCTTCTCCTCCTTCTCCTCCTCCTCCTCCTCCATCTCCTCCTCCTCTTCCTCTCCTCCTCCTTCCTTCACCACCTCCTTCACTACTACCACCACCACCACCACCTCCTGCTCCTCCCTCCTTCTTCATCTCCTCTTCTTCTTCCTCCTTTTCCTCTCCTCCTCCTCCCCTCCCCTCCTCCCTCCTTCATCTCCTCTTCTTCTTCCTCCTCCCCCTCCTCCTCTCCTCCCCCTTCTCCCCCTCCTCCCCCTCCCCTCCTCCTCCTTTATCGCCTCTTCCTCCTCCTTCCTGGGCTCCCAAATTCCTGAACACTGGCAATTAATAACCGCATCCTACCACATACCTCCCTAAGACCGGTTAGGTCCCACAGAGAGGGCCTCCTCCGGGTCCCGTCGGCCAAACAATGTCGGTTGGCGGGACCGCGGGGGAGGGCCTTCTCTGTGGGAGCCCCGTCCCTCTGGAACCAACTGCCACCAGAGATCCGGACCATCCCCACCCTACTGGCCTTCCGTAAAGCCTTAAAAACATGGCTCTTCCGGCAGATGGGGTGAATAGGACAACCAGATTCCCCCTGAATGTTGTGTTTATAATGTCTTCTTTTTAATTATATTTTTAATTTAAATTAATGACGATTGTTTTTTAATGTACGCCTCTTATTCATGTTGTACGCCGCCCTGAGTCCCACGGGATTGGGCGGCCTATAAGAGCGTTTAAATAAATAAATAAATAAATAAAATAAATAACTCCCAGGAATGGTTTTTGTGTGGATTAAGCAGTGCATTGGGAAACAACACCCTTCCTTTCAAATCCTCAGAGGGTTGGTTAATATGCAGATTTCTCTAAACCCATTCAGTCAGTTAAAGGAGGAGTGATGAATCAATTAAACAATTTAATTGGCAGCTCTAATTGGTCTCCCTCTAAAAACCTATACAACGAAAGAGAACAGACGTTATTTGGGGGAGAATGGCCCTCGTAGTCCTATTTTTCCACCCTCCACGGTGGCTATTTTGACTGTGAGTCAGAACCAATATTTAAATGTGTGTCTCTGGAGGAATAAAAATAGACAACAACCCCTCTCTCTGTGTGTGACGGGGTCTGCGGTGTTTCTGTGTTTAGATTTGCTCAATTAGCTGGAAAATTTGAAATACCCTTGCAGTTTTGTCATGGAGAATTGGAACAGCGAAAGGGAGGGAGCCTAACAGTCATCAGGAGAACAATACTTGCTTAATACCCTGGCCTAAAATAAGCCTGGTAAACAAACAGTGGCTGTTCTTGCGAGAGAGATGGAAAGAGATGGAAAAACGTTTGGGGAAGCGGAGTTGGGGTTGTGCAAATATTGAGTTTGGAAGAAGGGAGGAAAGAGACAGGGGAAGGAAGGGAGGGAGGAAGGAGAAAGAGAAGGGAAGGGAAAGGAAGGGAAGGAAGGGAGAGGAAGGAAGGAAGGAAAATGAGAGAAAGGAAAAGGAAGGAAGGAAGGAAGGAAGGAAGGAAGGAAGGAAGGAAGGAAGGAAGGAAGGAAGGAAGGAAGGAAGGAAGAAGGAGACAGGAGGGGAAGGAAAGGTCAGAGGCAGAAAGAAGAGAGGGGTTGATGCACAGGTGAAATCCAGCCGGTTCTCACCGGTTCGCCCGAACTGTTAGTAAATTGCTTAGGCAGTTCAGAGAACCGGTTAAAAATAAAGTGCAAGAGAGGTTTCTTTTTTCTCTCTCTCTGTCTTCAGTTAATAGCTCCACTTAACAGTTGCAACTGGAATGGAAGCCATACAGGCTGAATCAAGTCAATAAACAACAGAAACTGACAGGATTAGGGCAGGGAAACCCATCAATCAACCATCTAGGGATGGGATTAACCTTTTCCCTTCAGAAAGAAGGACAAGATTACAAACATTTTCATTATAAAGAGTATTAAGCAGAGGTTAAATGCTCCAGGTTCGGTCGTGCCTGCCGGTCATCGGGGAACCGGTGGCGATCTCAGCGCGGGGCTTCGCCCACCCGCCCGGACGCCACCATTTGGGTTCTTTTACCCTCTGCGCATGGGCAGAATGCTTTGTGCATGTGCAGAAGGCAAAAGAACCCAAATGGCGGCATCCGGGCAGGTGGGCGAAGCCTTGCGCTGCGATCGCTGCCGGTTCCCCGATGACCGGCAGGCACGCCCGAACCAGTAGTATTTCACCCCTGGTATTAAGTAACACTTCTGTGATCAGCTGATACTCCCTGGAGTTTCCCAAGACCGTTTATAGCTGCTGCAGTGTTGGCTACTTCTTGTTTCTCCCTGGGGAAAAGATACAGGAGGGGACAATGATGCAGCTTGATCATACAGGCCATAAATTTAATGTATGTGTGGTCCAGCCAGCTGTATTGCTTCTGCTGTGAAGCACCCAATTTAGAACATAGAGAACATAGAATAATAGAGTTGGAAGGGTTAATGGCTTTTGGCAGCACGGCCAGGCCAGAGGTGGGTTCCTCCTGGTTCCTCCCGGTTCTATGGAACTGGTAGTAACTTTGCGGCCTGGGTCGCTGGAACCGGCAGCGACCCAGGCCTGTCACACTGCCAAATCGGGTCTCTCGGCAGTGCCATAGACACCACCATCTTGTTTTTTGCTTCTGTGCATGCACAGAAGCTGGTTTTTTAGCACTGCAAATGCGCCCGCACAGCGCGTCAAGGAGCGAACTGGCAGCAAAGAAAACCAGAACCCAACCCTGGCCCAGGCTTTCAATTAGCCTGAGCAGCTGCTCTTAGATCCCCTCTCAGCTGCTGCATTTGCTTTGGGGTAGACTTTTTAAAAAGAGGAATGGCTTTTTTACGTTTTCTGCATTGTTTTAGTGGTTTCTGGCACTATCCTTTTGGGGTGGACTTCCCTCACTCTTTTTGAATGCCTCTAGTGATGGCAAGCTATTCCATTGGTTGATTGATCTCACCCTTAGGTAATTTCTTCTTAGTCCTAGGTTGCTTCTCTCTTTGGTTTGTTTCTATCCATTGTTTCTTGTTGTGCCTTTTGGTGCTTTGGAAAATAGATTGACTCCCTCATTTTTGTAGGAGCCCCTCAAATTTCCTGACAGAACAATTAATCAGTGGAACAACTTGCCTCCAGAAGTTGTAAATGCTCCAACACTGGAGATTTTTAAGAAGATGTTGGATAACCATTTGTCTGAAGTGGTGTAGGGTTTCCTGGCTAAGCAGGGAGTTGGACTAGAAGACCTCCAAGGTCCTTTCCAACTCTGTTATTATATTATATTCTAAATATTGGAACAATGCTATTTTATTGTGAGTTGAACCAAGGAGAAATTTCCTAAGGGTGAGACCAATCAAGTTGGTCACGCCCACCCAGTCACATCACCAAGCCATGGCCATTTCACCACTGGATTGATGGATAAGAGGGAAGGAAGGAAGGAAGGAAGGAAGGAAGGAAGGAAGGAAGGAAGGAAGGAAGGAAGGAAGGAAGGAAGGAAGGAAGGAAGGAGAAAGGGGAAAGAAGGGAAGGAAGGAATGCAGGAAAGAAATGAAGGAAGAAGGAAGTAATCCAAGAAACAGAGAGGAAGGGAGGGGAGAGGAGGCCTATTGTCTCCACAATGACAACCTTGTGATGTAGGCCTGAGGGAAAAGGGCCTCCCCAAAGTTGGGCCACAACCATCCTAAAATCTACAAATTTTCATTCATTCATTCATTCATTCATTCATTCATTCATTCATTCATTCATTCATTCATTCATTCAAAGGAAAGCTTAGAACCTTTGCATGTCTTTTCAATCCAATTTTCATTTTGGCATCCTTTGGAATCTACTGTATTGATAGAATATTTGTAGTTCAAGGTTGAACTTAGGGGTCCTTGGTGTTCTCTGAGCTTGGTGGTTTTCTTGCAGACGTTTCATGACCCAGCTAGGTAACACCATCAGTGCTAGAAGGGAGTGGGGTTTGTGGAGAGGAGGAGGAGGAGGAGGACTGATTAGGACTCTGGGATTTTTGGTGTTCTCTGGTGGGTTTTTTGCAGATGTTTCATTACCCAACTAGGTAACATCATCAGTGCTAGAATGGAGTGAGGTTTGATCCAGGGGTGGGTTTCTACTTACCTTGCTGCCGGTTTGCTTCCTCCCGTGTTGTGTGGGCACACCTCATGGGCACACATGCACTTTACGCACATGCACATGGGCAGTGCCAAAAATTCCGGGGAGGGGGGAAGCTGAAAACAAGATGGTGACCACATGCATAGTGCCGGAAACTCGGCTTCTGCGCATGCTCAGAAGAAGAAAAAATTCTTTTTTAAAAAAAATTTAAAAAAAAGATGGCAGTGCCCACGGACCAGCACCAACCGAACTGGGTCGGTGATGTCATCATGATGTCACCAGCGGGTCGCTACCGGTTCGGGCAAACCAGTCTGAACCGGGAGGAACCCACCCCTGGTTTGATCTCTGTTTATGTACAAGTGGCTTGCCCTGTCAGTGGAAGATGGTAGTGTTGTTTAGGCTATTGTTTACTGTTTGATTGTCTGAGTTGGTCATTTGTTGATTGGGGTGTTGTTTACTTCTTCATTGTAGGTCAAGTGTTAAGCTTGGGTGTTAAATCTCTGCTTATCTGGGTGTTGATTGGTAGAGAGGAAGTGTTTTAATCTTTTTTGTTTCCTTTTGGGCTTTTTCATTGTCTCTTTTGAATGGTGTGTAAATGTTGTTTATCTCTATGTGCCTGTTGATGGCCGATTTGTCTGACTGCCAAACTTCCAGTAATTCTCTAGCATTTTGGGGGGACTTAGCTTGGTCTAAGATGCTCACCGTTTCCCAGTTGAAAGGATGGTGAAGTGTCTATCCATGTGTTGTGAAATGACAGAGTTCTCCTCCTGTCCTCTGATTGCTACCGGTAGTTGTGTTCTACTATCTGAATCGACAGTCTAACCTTGTAGAAAAATAGCCCTGAACTAGATGGTTTGACTTTAGAAAACGGAAGGGTTTCTCTGCATGCTCTTGAGGAGATAAATTACAGTCATTTCATTCTAGAAGAAAGATAATAAAATCCGCAGAAGTCAGATCCGTTCTGCAGTAATGGATAATTCCGCACCGCGGACTTTGCAAGGGGGAAAAAATTTATCAGCAGCTTCTAGAATCCAGTTTATTAGTTAATCAGTGCCAATGGTTACTGTTTATTCCTTGGTCATTATTCTTAATAGAATCTCTTTGAGGCCGGGCCAGATAAGAGATTATAATGCACACAGAGTAGAAAAGATTATAAACACACACACACATATTCTGGGAAGAGATTATATACTGGGTTTACAAGACAGGTATGAAAGGGGATGAGTTTTTTTCCCCCCAACGCATATCGTTCATTTTATTCTCTAGCCGAGATGGCGCAGTGGTTAAATGCAGCACTGCAGGCTACTGCTAGTTCAGCAGTTCAGCTGTTCAAATCTCACTGGCTCAAGGTTGACTCAGCCTTCCATCCTTCTGAGGTCGGTAAAATGAGGACCCAGATTGTTGGGGGCAAGAGGCTGAACTCTGTAAACCGCTTAGAGAGGGCTGTAAAGCACTATGAAGCGGTATATAAGTCTAAGTGCTATTGGTATTGCTATTCTCTGGCAAATTTTATATCGGATCCTTCACTCTCTCAGTTAAAACAGCTTGCATTTTTTTGCTCTTTAACCTCACTCAATTTTGTTCGCCACCCACAATTTCCTTTTTTCGATAGGTTACACAGGCAGTCCTCGACTTACGACCACACTTGAGGCCAGAATTTCTGTTGCTAAGTGACACATGCAGACGCTTGGCAACGGGTTCGTATTTATGACGGTTGCAGTGTCTCGAGTTCTCTGGTCCCCTTTGGCCAACTTCTGACTGGCGGAGTCAATGAAGGAAACCAGAATCAGTTAATGCCGGGTTACTCACTTAATAACAGCAGTGGTTCGCTTAACAACTGTGGCAAGGAAGGTTGTAAAGTGGGGCAAAACTCACTTAACAGCGTTGAGTTACCTTGAGGCAAGATGGGCGGCCTATACATTTTATAAATGGATCAGAGGTGGGTTCCAGTTACCTTTGCTACCGGTGCACATTGTGACGTTTCGCACGTGTGCGCATGCGTCCGCTTCCGCAATTATACTTTTGTGCATGCTCAGAAGGACGTTTCAGCCTGAAACATAGCTGTGGAGCTGCTCAGATGTGCTTCGGACGAAGAAATAAAGGTCGGTATTAACCCGGGGCGGGCGGGCTTTTTTTTCAAAGGAGAGGACGAGGAGAAGCCATCCAAACCCGAAAAAAACGCCAAATTATTTTTTAAAAAAGATGGCGGCGCCCACGGACCGGCACAGACAGAATTAGGTCACCAGCGGGCCGCTACCGATGCGCACGTACTAGTCCACACTGGTAGGAACCCACCCCTGAAATGGATGATAGATAGATAGATAGATAGATAGATAGATAGATAGATAGATAGATAGATAGATAGATAGATAGATAGAGACATACAGACACAGAAAAATAGATAGAGATAAATAGATAATATAGATAGATAGATAGATAGATAGATAGATAGATAGATAGATAGATAGATAGATAGATAGATAGATAGATAGATAGATAGATAGATAGATAAATAAATGGATAAATAGATAAATAGATAAATAGATAAATAGATGATAGATAATATAATATATATATATATATATATATATATATATATATATATATATATATATATATATATATATATATAAATATATATATATATAAATAGATAAATAGATAAATTGACGAGAGAGAGAGCTAGAGCTAGATAGAGATAAAGAGAGAGAGAGAAAGAGATAGAGACATGATAGATAGATAGATAGATAGATAGATAGATAGATAGATAGATAGAGCAATGGAAATTTTGGGTTCAGTTCAGGGGTGGGTTCTAACTTACCTCGCCACCAGTTCGCTTCCTCCTGCGCCACGTGGCTGCGCTCACATTGTGCAGTGCCATAAAACAAGCAAAAAAAGCTGAAAACAAGATGGTGGCACATGCGCAGTGCCGAAAACCCAGCTTCTGCGCATGCGCAGATGTAAAAACCAAAAAATATTTTTTTAAAAAAAAGCCCCCCAAAAAGATGGTGGCATCCATGGACCGGTACCGATCGAACCGGCTCTGTGACGTCACCACCAGTTTACTACCGTTTCTATAAAACCGGTGCGAACTGGGAGGAACCCACCTCTGGCAAGAGCCGAGGTGGCGCAGTGGTTAAAATGCAGCACTGCAGTTGAGCAGTTCAGCTGTTCAAATCTCACCGGCTCAAGATTGACTCAGCCTTCCATCCTTCCGAGGTGGGTAAAATGAGGACCCAGATTGTTGGGGGCATTATGCTGACTCTGTAAACCGCTTAGAGAGGGCTGTAAAAGCACTGTGAAGCGGTATATAAGTCTAAGTGCTATTGCTATTGCTATGGTTCAGTTGTGGTCGTAAGTCGAAGACTATCTGTATATTTTTTCTGTCTAGATTGGGGCTCCTATATTTTGGGTTGTTATGCTTCCATACACACACACAACACACATAATGGTCACCCCAGAGAACATGTAAAAGGGGTACCAATAACAATAGCATCAATAATATTAATTTCCTCAATTTACTACCCAACTCCTGGCAACCTTAGGTGGTTATTTGGTGACTCGTATAATTTGTCTCACTGTTGTCTCTTATTAGTTTCGCATAAATATATTTGTTAATATGATGCTAAAAAGATCAAACATGACTTAAAGAGGCTTTTGAATTATGGACCCCAAAGTTGGAACTTGTCATCGTAAGTATTATAGATTATATTAAACAGAGGGAGGCACACGGAAAAAAATTTTTTTTCCAATGGTGGAAGGACAGCGCGACCTTAAATTTATAATCTTGGTCACCGATATGTGTTCTCGTTCAGTTTATGAGCTGGCTCTGTATTGATGGAATGGAAAGTCTGATCAATATTTTGTGTGGTCAAGGTTTAGTAATGAGTTTTAAAACTAGGCTGATAGATTTCCTATTCTGGTTATGTTTGTTTGTTTTTCCCTTCCTTCCTTCCTTCCTTCCTTCCTTCCTTCCTTCCTTCCTTCCTTCCTTCCTTCCTTCCTTCCTTCCTCCGGGAGGGAGGGAGGGAGAGAGGGAGGGAGGAAAGGAAGGTGGGAGGAAGGGAAGGAAAGGAAAGGAAAGGAAAGGAAAGAAAGAAAGAAAGAGAAATAAATAAATAAATAAATAAATAAATAAATAAATAAATAAATAAATAAATAAATAAATAAATAAAAAGGGAAGAAAGGGAAGGAAAGAAAGAAACAAATAGAAAGAAAGAAAGAAAGAAAGAAAGAAAGAAAGAAAGAAAGAAAGAAAGAAAGAAAGAAAGAAAAGGAAAGAGGGAGGGAGGGAGGGAGGAAAGAAGGAAGGAAGGAGAAAGAAAAAGAAAGATGAAAAGAAAAAGAAAGAAAGAAAGAAAGAAAGAAAGAAAGAAAGAAAGAAAGAAAGAAAGAAAGACCGAATAGAAAAAGACAGCTGATTGGGAGGGAATAGAGATTTTATAGTATCCTTCCCCTTCCACGCCCAGCAAGCCATGCCCAGCAAGCCACGCCCACAGAACTGGTAATAATTTTTTTTGAATCCCACCACTGTTTTAATGCTTTTAACGTTGTAAGCTGCCAAAAGGAAAGGGAAGGGGAGGGAGGGAGGGAGGGAGGAAGGAAGGAAGGAAGGAAGGACTGAGGATAGAAAGGGAGGGAGAGAGGGAGGAAAGGAAGGAAGGAGGGAGGGAAGGAAAAGAAAGAGAAATGGAAAGGGAGGAAAAGGGAGGAAAGAAAGAAACAAATAGAAAGAAAGAAAGAGAGAGAGAAAGAAAGAAAGAGGGAGGAAGGAAGGAAGGAAAAAAGGAAAGAAGGAGAAAGAAAGAAAAAGAAAGATGAAAAGAAAAAGAAAGATGAAAAAAGAAAGAAAGAAAGAAAGAAAGAAAGAAAGAAAGAAAGAAAGAAAGAAAGAAAGACCAAATAGAATAGAATACACACTGATCCTTTGGTGTCTTTGCAAAAAATCTCTGGCTCCCGAATCCCAGCTGATCGGAAAGAAATGGGGATTTTACAGTATCCTTCCGCTGCCATGCCCACCAAGCCATGCCACGTCCATCAAGCCACACCATGCCCACCAAGCCACGCCACGCCCACCAAGTCATGCCAGAGGTGGGTTCCTGCTGGTTCAGATTCCCGCTACTGGTTCTTTAGAACCGGTAGCTGGAATTTCCTCCCGCTTGCCGAACCGGGATTGATGGCTGGTTTGCCACGCCCACTAACCGGCTCTCTTGGGGGCGCCATAGGCACCACCATCTTGTTTTTCGCTTCTGCGAATGCGCAGAAGCTGAGTTTTCAGCACTGCGCATGCGCGCTCACGCTCACGTGGCCACACAGTGTGGGAGGAAGCGAACCAGCAGTGAGGTAGAACCCACCCCTGAGCCACGCCCACAGAACCAGTAGTAAAAATTTTGAATCCCACCACTGAAAATTTCCTTCCTTCTCTCCCTCTGAAAACCAAACTTCCTTCCTTCCTTCCCTCCCTCCCTCCCTCCCTCCCTCCCTCTTTTTCCTTTATAATTCTCCTGCTTTTGTAGTATACATTAAAGGACTGGCCTCATATATTGGCCAGGGCTGCCCTTAGAGACAAGTCCTTGACTTACAACAGTTTGTTTAGTGACCATTCAAAGTTACAACAGCACTGAAACAAGTGACTTATAACTGTTTTTCACACCTATGACCGTTGCAGCATCCCCATGGTCACGTGATCAAAATTCAGAGGCTCGGCAACTGACTCATATTTATGACGGTCGCAGTGTCTCCAGGGTCACGCGATCCCCTTTTGCGACAAGCAAAATAAATGGGGAAGCCGGATTCACTCAACAACCGTGTTACTACCTTAACAGCTGCAGGGATTCGCTTAACAATGGTGGCAAGAAAGGTCGTAAAACGGGGCAAAACCTACTTAACAACCGCCTTGCTTAGCAATAGAAATTTTGAAGTCGGTTGTGGCTGTAAATCAAGGACTACCTGTACATTTAAATCAGTGTTTCTTAACCTTCTTTCTCTCAGGACCCCTTCCCCCTTTTAAAAATCCCAGAAGACCCCCCCAAAAAAGAGCTTTTGTTGGTAGGAGTTACTTTTATGGCAATATTTACCGCATCAAAAATTGAAATGGGTGCATTTGCTGCTTCTGTCTCATCTCATGACTGTTGATGGGATTTTAATATTGTATTATTTTTCTCAGCATAATGCTGGTAAATAATTTTGGTTTTGTGGACACCCTCCCCCAGGAGGTTTTGGGGAATCCCTGTCACGTAGTGAATATTGTCAGTTGTATGTCTATGCAGGGTGATGCACCCCTATCCTAATATTATGGTACCTTCCATTACAAGCAGGACACGTGATATGTTGTTCTTTGCGCATGTGTGCATTCGTGATTCTCCATTCTTTCTCTTGTGGTTTGGCTCTGACCGGGAGCGGTCGCATTTAATTAGCAAGAATGTAACTATTCAGAATTTATTGTTTTTGTTCCGAAATAAATATTTTCTATTAGACTTTTAACTTCGGCTTTATTTTTTTAAAATGTCTGAGTTCCGAGAGAAAGATCAACATCGCCTCTATGGAGATTTATTCTCCTTAACAATCCCAGGTTCCTGGGACCACACTTTAAGAATGGCTGACCTAGTTGATATATTGTGGCTACAATACTGTTCCCAAATCTGCTTCGTAATTTGTATTTTTTCCCCCCTCCACGGAAAATGTAGCTCTTGTTTTTGTGAGCTTTCTCGGCTACTATCTTTGAATGGGGCTGGGCACCGATGGTTCTGTTGGACATGGTCAAGAACGCTCTTGGTGGTTGTTAGAATAGAATAGAATTCTTTATTGGCCAAGTGTAATTGGACACACAAGGAATTTGTCTTTGGTGCATATGCTCTCAGTGTACATAAAAGAAAAGATACATTTGTCAAGAATCATGAGGTACAACACTTAATGATTGTCATAGGGTACAAAAAAACAATCAGGAAACAATCAATATTAATATAAATCGTAAGGATACAAGCAACAAGTTACAGTCATACAGTCATAAGTGGGAGGAGATGGGTGATAGGAACGATGAGAAGACTAATAGTAATAGTAATGCAGCCTAGTGAATAGTTTGACAGTGTTGAGGGAATTATATGTTTAGCAGAGTGATGGCGTTCGGGAAAAAACTGTTCTTGTGTCTATTGTCTTGGTGTGCAGTGCTCTATAGCGACGTTTTAAGGGTACAAGTTGAAACAGTTTATGTCCAGGATGCAAGGGGTCAGTAAATATTTTCACGGCCCTCTTTTTGACTCGTGCAGTATACAGGTCCTCAATGGAAGGCAGGTTGGCAGTAATTATTTTTTCTGATTCTTTATTACACATCTTTCTTTGTTATTCTTTGTTACACATCTTTCTGGCTTGCTTCCTAGAATTGTGAGTGCTCCATCACTGGAGGTTTTCAAGAAACGATTGGACAGCCATTTATCTGGATTGGCATAGGCTATAGGGTCTCCTGTTTGAATAAGGGGGTGGACTAGAAGACCTCCAAGGTCTCCCCCACCTCTGTAATTCTTTTGTTATTCTATTATTCTAAGAAGAGCCTTCTTAATACTCTTCCTCCCAAGCAAATTATCTAAACTTTGTTTTCTCTTGGTCCTTTGGAATTCAATCCCTCCCTCCTGGGATTTCAAATTACAATCCACCAATCTATGGTGGCTGTATGACTCTATGATTCTGTGGCTCTATGATTCTGATCTGTGACTGAAGATTTAGATTTAGATTTAGATTTATTATTAGAGTTGGAAGGGACCTTGTAGGTCATCTAGTCCAACCCCCTGCTCAAGCAGGAGTTCCTACACCATTTGAGACAGTGATTCTATGACTCTATGATTCTATAATTCTGTGACTGATTCTATGACTCTATGATTCTATGAATATGACTCTATAATTCTGTGATTCTGTGATTCTATAATTTTGTGGCTGTATGATTCTATGCTTCTATGATCCTATGACTATGATTCTGTGACTCTACAATTTATGACTCTATGATCCTATGATTCTATGACTGTGATTCTATGATTGTATAATTTTGTGGCTCTATGATTCTATGACCCTATGATTCTATGACCCTGTGATTTTATGATTCTAAGACTATGACTATGACTTCGTGGCTCTATGATTCTATGACTCTTCTATGATTCTATGTCTCTATATTTCTATGATTCTATGACTTTATGATTCTATATGATTCTATGATTACTTCATTCTATGACTCTATGAGTCTAAGGGTGATGGCCATCAATTCAATGACTTTAAAATGATATGACTGTCATGGAGGAGCGCCCCATCAAAGACCTGACTGATAGATGGAAGTCCCATCAGAGGCAATCCACCAAGGGAGACCTTCTTCATGCAGAGAAATCAGTCTGTAAACCAAGTTTTCAAGCATCATCTCCTGGATCAGAGGTGGGTTGCTGCTGGTTTGGACCGGTTCTTTAGAACCGGTAGTGGAAATTTGGCACCGCTCGCCAAACCAGCAGCTCGCCAAACTCTTGAACCGATCCTCTGGCCACCGCGGATTGCAAAAAAAACCTCTGCACATGCGCAAAGGATTTCTGTCGTGATGTGAACCAGTGGGGAAGGTAAGTAGAACCCACCCACCCCCCGTCCTGGAGGCCAACATCTTTAGGAGCTGCTTTTCGCTTGTCCCAGCAGAATTTTCTTCTGTTCTTCATGACCAGGAAAACATCTCAACCGATCTTGGTTGAGCACCTTGGAGGTTTGCTTCTTTAGCCTGATCTGGAGGCCCTATCAAACCGAGCTCAAATCTGGCCATTTCCCCTTAATCCATTTTACGGCCGAATGATTAACGTCAGATGTTTCAAAATCCATTTGCTTAAAAAAGCTGCCTTCGTTTCCCAAACATTTCAAAGCAGCCTGGAGAATTTAAGGCAACCGCTTTGGCTACATGATTATGACTTGGTTTATTTTATTTTTCTTTCTCGGCACGCTGGCCAGAGATTTGAGGTCTGGAAGGATTTCTCTGTGGGAAGAATGTCATCTTTCAGAAACAACGTTCTCTTCGTCTCATTTAATGGAGACCGGGGCCTTGCTCTGCATGACTTCACTACCCCGCTCCTGGCATTTTGCAAAACGAGTCCCTGCGGCCTGTTTTATATTTATTCATTTTTAATGTGTTTTTATATTCTAGGTTTCAGCCAGAGAGCCTCCCCAAGTAGTTTAAAATTAACATGCTCAATTATTGCAGTGGGAAGAGAAAGTCAATGTTAAGGAAGACAAGAAGCAACGGATGGAAACTAATCAAGGACAGAAAGAGAACTAAGCAGAAATTTCCTAACTGTGAGAACAATTAACCAGTGGAACAGCTTGCCACCAGAAGTTGTGGGTGCGCCATCACTGGAGGGTTTTTAAGAAGAGATTGGACAACCATTTGTCTGAAATAGTGGAGGGTTTCCTGCTTGAGCAGGGGGTTGGACTAGATGACCTCCAAGTTCACTTCCAGCTCTGTTATTCGGTATTCTGTAAAGATTCAGATGAGAAGGACCAGGGGTGACATGATAGCAGTCTTCCAATATCTCAGGGGCTGCCACAAAGAAGAGGGAGTCAAGCTATTCTCCCAAGCACCTGAAGGTAGGAGAGGAAAAAATGGATGGAAACTAATCAAGGAGAGAAGCAACCTGGAATTAAGGAGAACTTTCCTAACATTGAGGACAATTAACCAGTGGAACAGCTTGCCTCCAGAAGTTGTGGGTGCTCCATCACCGGAGGTTTTTAAGAAGAGATTGGAAAGCCATTTGGTATAGGGCAGTGTTTCTCAACCTTGGCAGTTCAAAGATGTGTGGACTTCAACTCCCAGAATTCCCCAGTCAGCGTTGCTGGCTGGGGAATTCTGGAAGTTGAAGTCCACACATCTTCAAACTGCCAAGTTTGAGAAACACTGGTATAGAGTTTCCTGCTTGGGCAGGGGGTTGGACTAGATGACTTCCAAGGTCCCTTCCAACTCTGTTATTCCATGTTCTAAGGCAGGGGTCTCCAACCTTGGCAACTTTAAGACTTGTGGACTTCAACTCCCAGCTGGCTGAGGAATTCTGGGAGTTGAAGTCCACAAGTCTTAAAGTTGCCAAGGTTGGAGACCCCTGGCCTAAGGAGTTTGCATGAGAAGCTCAGTCCCTTGGCTTCTTGGCTGCTTTGGATACCACCAGAACTCTGCAATGGGGGTCCAGGCATCTGTGTTGGCCTGGAAGGCTTGGGATGAGGTTGTTCCTGGTCCTTCTAGGAGGGCTGATACTCTTTGACCCCGTGACCTTTGACCTAGGGAGGATTAGTAATCTCCCTATTATTTTCTAGACTTTTGAAACTCTACACAAAGCCTGAAATAATTGGGGAAAAGACAGGGGATGCAAAGCCCCCCTGGGATGGGAAAAGCCCCAATCCCATGAGCCATCAACAGTCTAGAGCAGTGATGGCGAACCTTTTTTGGTTCGTGTGCCAAAAGGCGTGGGGAGCGTGGGGGTGCGAGTGTGTGCCCACACCCATAATTCCATGCACCCCCCCTGCTCCCGGCACGTGATGGCACACCTGTTTTTCGCTCTCCCCAGGCTTCAGAGCCTTTCTAGGAGCCTGGGGAGGGCGAAAACGGCCTTTCCCACCACCCACCCAGAGGTCCTCCGGAGGCCGGAAATGGCCCGTTTCCCCACTTCCAAACCTGAGCTCGTGTGCCCACCGATATGGCTCCGCGTGCCATAGGTTCCCCATCACTGGTTCCAGAGAGAATTATAGGGGCTGTGGAGGTCTTCTCTAGTCCAACCGCAGGCCCAGGGCAGGAATCCTCCAACCATCTCAGCCAAATGGCTGTCCAACATTGGTTGGAAAACCATCAAGACTCAGTCTGGTCCACTGCTCCCTCGCTCTCCCGCTGGGGAGAGTCTGCCTTGTTTGGTGTTGGGTTTCGCTTGTGGGTTCTTGTCCAACCTTTGGAGAACAAATCCTTGGCTCTCTGACAGCCCTGTGAAAGATGGCTTTCATGTCATCATGTCATGCCTTCCTTCCTTCCTTCCTTCCTTCCTTCCTTCCTTCCTTCCTTCCTTCCTTCCTTCCTTCCTTCCTTCTTTCCCTCCTTCTCTCCCTCCCACCCTTCTTCCCTCTTCCTTCCTTCCTTCCTCTTTCCTTCCTTCCTTCCTTCCCTCCCTCCCTCCCTTCCCTCCCTCCTTCCTTCCTTCTTTCCTTCCATCCTTCCCTCCCTCCTTCCCTCTTCCTTCCTTCCTTCCTCAGCACATAATAATGACCAAGCTGCTGAAAATAGCACAATTTCCATTTATTTGTATGTTTAAGTTATAATGCATTATTGTTGTTAATTTAATCTCCACTGTAAACAATCTCTGAACCTAAACTCCCTCCCTCCCTCCCTCCCTCCCTTCCTTTCCTTTCCTTTCTTTTCCTCCCTCCCTCCTACTCTCCCTCCCTGTCTCCTTCCTTCTTTCCTTCCCTCTTCCTTCCTTCCTTCCTTCCCTCCCTCCCTCTCTCCCTCCCACCCACCCTCCTTCCCCCTTCCTTCCTTCCCCTTTCCTTCCTTCCTTCCTTCCTTCCTTCCTTCCTTCCTTCCTTCCTTCCTTCCTTCCTTCCTTCCTTCCTTCCTTCCTTCCTTCCCTCCCTCCCTCCCTCCCTCTCTCCCTCCCACCCACCCTCCTTCCTCCTTCCTTCCTTCCTTCCTTCCCCTTTCCTTCCCCTTTCCTTCCTTCCTTCCTTCCTTCCTTCCTTCCTTCCTTCCTTCCTTCCTTCCTTCCTTCCTTCCTTCCTTCTCCCTCCCTCCCTCCCTCCCTCCTTCCCTTCCCTTCCCTTCCCTTTCCTTCCTTTCCTTTCCTTTCTTTTCCTCCCTCCCTCCCTCCTTCTCTCCCTCCCTCCCTCCTCTCCCTCCCCTCCATCCTCCCTCCCTCCCTCCCTCCCTCCCTCCCTCCCTCCCCTTCATTTATTTGCCAGATTTATTTCCGATGTGACTCTCTACTTTCCTGTTGCACGCAGCCTGCTTAAATGGGGGGAGGGGAGAACGAAGGAAACTATCCCCAATTTTAAAAAAATCCAATAAAACCACCACACAGCAACTTGGAACTTGAAATGCCAACTAAATCTATGGATCTTATGCAAAAGACAGATGAGACACTAATTTGGAAAACAGTGGGAGCAATCAATCCATGGTTTTGGAAGACTGACGATGCAATCCTACACATGCTTACTCAAGAGTAAGTATATTACACCACATGGAAATAACCTGCCCATCAGGTTGTTCCCTACTCTGGACTCCAGAAAATTAAAAAGCAGAAAATAAACTCAACTTCTGTTGATCTTTTGTTGATCTAAATCTTCCATTGATCTGAATGCAAGACATTCATGTAAATCTAATAAATAAACATGCACAATCTCTAATATGGCTCCCTCACTTTTAATATACGGGTGGTCCTCGACTTACGACCACAATTGAGCCCAAAACTTATGCTGTTAAAGTGAGACCTTTGTTAAGTGACTTTTGCCCCATTTTATGGCCTTTGTTGCCACAGTTGTTAAGCGAATCACTATGAAAAACGTCATAAAAAAAGCACAACAAAGAATGTTCTTTCTGCACCAACTCAGAAAGCTCAAACTGCCCAAGGAGCTGCTGATTCAGTTCTACAGAGGAATCATTGAGTCTGTCATCTGCACCTCTATAACTGTCTGGTTCGGTTCTGCAACCCAACAAGACAGACACAGACTTCAGAGGATAATCAGAACTGCAGAAAAAACAATTGCTGCCAACCTGCCTTCCATTGAGGACCTGTATACTGCACGAGTCAAAAAGAGGGCCGTGAAAATATTTACTGACCCCTCGCATCCTGGACATAAATTGTTTCAACTCCTACCCTCAAAACGTCGCTATAGAGCACTGCACACCAAGACAACTAGACACAAGAACAGTTTTTTCCCTAACGCCATCACTCTGCTAAACAAATAATTCCCTCACCACTGTCAAACTATTCACTAAGGCTGCATTACTATTACTATTAGTTTTTCTCATCGTTCCTATCACCCATCTCCTCCCACTTATGACTGTAACTTGTTGCTTGTATCCTTACGATTTATATTAATATTGATTGTTTCCTGATTGCTTACTTGAACCCTATGGCAACCATTCTTGATGAATGTATCTTTTCTTTTATGTACACTGAGAGCATATGCACCAAAGACAAATTCCTTGTTTGTCCAATCACACTTGGCCAATAAAGAATTCTATTCTATTCTATTCTCTTAAGTTAGTAACATGGTTGTTAAGTGAATCTGGCTTCCCCATTGACTTTGCTGGTCAGAAGGACACAAAGGGGGAATCACATGACCCTGGGACACGACAAACCGTCATAAATATGAACCAGCATGGTGCCTGGGAGATTCTGGGAGTTGAAGTCCCCATCTTAACAGACTAACAGAATAACGGAAGGGACCTTGGAGGTCTTCTAGTCCAACCCCCTGCTCAGGCAGGAAACCCTCTACCATTTCAGACAAATGGCTGGCCAATCTCTTCTTAAAAACCTCCATGAATGGAGCACCCACAACTTCTGGTGGCAGGCTGTTCCACTGGCTAATTGTCCTCACTGTCAGAAATTTCTCTTGTTTTAGGTGGGATCTCTCTTTGATTAGTTTCTATCCGTTGCTTCTTCTTCTGCCTTCAGATGCTTTGGAAGGATATAGGATGAAGGCTTACTCAAGAACATAGAATAATCGGGTTGGAAGGGACCTTGGAGGTCTTCTAGTCCAACCCCCTGCTCAAGCAGAAAATCCTATACCATAGAGGACAAATGACTGTCCAATCTCTTCTTGAAGACCTCCAATTATGAAGCACCCACAACTTCTGGAGGCAAGTTGTTCCACTGCTTAACTGTTCTCACTGTTAAGAAGTTTCTCCTTAATTGTAGATTGCTTCTCTGCTTGAGTACTTTCCATTTATTGTTTCTTGTTCTGCCTTCAGGTGTTTTGGAGAATAGCTTGACTCCCTCTTCTTTGTGGCAGCCTCTGAAATATTGGAAGACTGCTATCATGTCTCCCCTAGTTCTTCTCTTCTGAACCGTTACCTAATACAGAATGACAGAGTTGGAAGGGACCCTGGAGGTCTTCTAGTCCAACCCCTGGCTCAAGCAGAAGATCCTATACCATATGACTGTCCAATCTCTTCTTAAAAACCTCCAGTGATGAAGCACCCACAACTTCTGGTGGCAAGCCGTTCCACTGGTTAATTGTTCTCACTGTCAGGAAGTTCCTCCTTAATTCCAGGTTGCTTCTCTCCTTGATGAGTTTCCATCCGTTGCTTCTTGTCCTACCTTCAGGGGGCTTTGGAGAATAGCTTGACCCCCTCTTCCTTGTGGCAGCCCCCCCCCCAAATATTGGAAGACTGCTATCATGTCTTAAAATGGGTGAGCTTGAGAAATGTTGACCCAACTGTCTCTACTGCATCTTCACACCTTCACAGCTTACCCCTAACGGACTCAAGTTATCTGAAGTTTCGTTCCTTTTCTTCCCTTTGCCTTTGCACACAAACACACACATTCTCACAAAACCCCCACTCACAAAGATACACATTCGATGGGAAACACTTTTTTGTGTGTTTTCTCAGGCGCTGTTTTGGGGACACGCAGGTTTCTGGATGACTGACGTTGCCTCCCCAGAGTTCTGCTAAATTGACCGGGTTCTGTTGGCCGAATGGACGAAGCCCCGAATATGTTTAAATGTCTCTTTAGGGATATGAGGTTTTAAAAAATGGGACCAATTGACCTCTTGGCCTTGAGATTTATGCGCCAGGCTTTCATGTTATTGAAAGAAACCATTGGCATATCTCTTTCCTGTTATTGGAAGAAAGCGTTCAACTATCTGCCACCCGCAGGAATTATTGTTATGGTCTCTGGATGGGTCTTTGCACAGGGTGGATTCTGGTGGGTTTATTCTCTAATGGTTTCGACTGGCGGCCTTGCAAAGCCCCTCTCTGGACCAAAGAGGTCAGTTTGTTTCTGTTATCCCAGCAAGGGTTTGGGTTGTCTTGAATTACGGTTGTCCTTGGCAGTCCGGCATCCTCAACTATAGGAGGGCCTAGTGGGAACTTGAACTGGGACTGAGGACATGAGGAGGAGCAGGAGGAAGGAGGGAGGAGGGAGGAAGGAGGGGGGAAAGGAGGAAGGAAGAAGAAGAAAGAAAAGGAGGAAGAAGGAAGAAGGAGAAGAAAGGAGGAAGGAGGTAGAAGAAGGAAAAGGAAAAGGAGGAAGGAGAGAGGAAGGAGGGGGAAAGGAGGAAGGAAGAAGGAGAAGAAGGAAAAGGAGGAAGAAGGAAGAAGGAGAAGAAAGGAGGAGGAGGAAAAAGAAGAGGAGGAGGAGACGAAGAAGTAGAAGGAGGAGGAGGAGGAAGATGGTAGGAGGAGGAAGAAGGAGGAGGAGGAAAAAGAAGAAGAATAGGAGGAGGAGGAGATGAAGAAGTAGAAGGAGGAGGAGGTGAAGGAAGGAGGAAGGAGGAGGAGGAAGGAGGAGGAGGAAGGAAGAAGAAGAAGAGGAGGAGGAGGAGACGAAGAAATAGAAGGAGGAGGAGGAAGATGGTAGGAGGAGGAAGAAGGAGGAGGAGGAATAAGAAGAAGAATAGGAGGAGGAGGAGATGAAGAAGTAGAAGGAGGAGGAGGAGGAGGTGAAGGAAGGAGGAAGGAGGAGGAGGAGGAAGGAAGAAGAGGAGGAGGAGGAGGAGGAGGAGGAGGAGGAGAAGAAGAAGAAGAAGAAGAAGAAGAAGAAGAAGAAGAAGAAGAAGAAGAAGAAAGAAGAAGAAGAAGAAGAAGAAGAAGAAGAAGAAGAAGAAGAAGAAGAAGCAGCGATGTGTATTGAGAACATCAGGTTGATGTTCAGGTTGCACCATGGAGACCTTGACTTGACTAGATCTCATGATCGTTCAGTGTGGGTCCACCCCAACCGACTATGGGGAGAACACAAATGTTTGCAGAAGACAAAGTTACAATGACACTGAAAAAAGTGTGCTGTGACCGTTTTTCTCACAACTGTTGCAGCCATCCCTATGGTCACGTGATCAAAATTCAGATGCTTGGCAACTGACTCATATTTATGACGGTCGCAGCATCCCCGGGGATTACGTGATCCACTTTTGAGACCTTCGGACAAGCAAAGTCAAGGGGGAAGCCAGATTCACTTAACACCGCGTGATTCACTTATCAACGAGGGCGATTCACTTAACACCCATGGCAAGAAAGGTCATAAAATGGGGCGAAAGTCACTTAGCAATCGTGTTGCTCAGCCATGGAAATTCTGAGGCTCAATTGTGGTCGTAGTTGAGTACTCCCCTTTCACACAAGAGTAATTGACTCCCCTAGTAAATATTTTCGAACTGGTCACAGCTCCTTCCTCTTTTCTTCCTGATGTATTCCGAAGACGTTGAACACAATAGATGAGTCCACCCAAAATGTCAGATGAAGCTAACATCAGTGAAGGGTCGTTTGTGGTTCGCCATGCTAGCATACCGCAGAGAGTTGTGTTAAGCTATATTGTGCGTTATTCAAGCATGGCATCTGATTAAACTTTGTTAACCCAAGGGTTTCGACGGTTGTCTAAACAAGGCAACGTATTTGGAACTTCAGCTGGACCATTTGTGGAAAAGAGAAGAGACAGCGAGAAGAGAGGGAGGATGGGATTTAAAAAAAAGAAAGAAAAGAGAAAGAAATTGCTGGAAAGACAAGAAAGAGAATGCAGAATGTACAATGCAGTCAACCATGTGCAGATCTGTATATTGGGGAAACAAAACAGCCACTTCACAAACACATGACGCAACATAGGAGAAACAAACCCAACGGGACAAAGAGTCAGCATTCCATCTGCATTTGAAAGGCAAAGTCCACTCTTTTGAAGACAGCAAAGTCCTCATTTTCGACAGAGAGGACTGCTGGTTTGAAAGAGGGATCAAAGAGACCATCTATGTCAAAATTGAACAGCCCTCTCCCAACAGAAGGGGAGGGGATACAACGTCATCTATCTCAGTGGTGGGCTCCAAAAAATTTTAACAACCGGTTCTCTGTCCTAATGACTGGCTGCGTGGGCATGGCTGGTTGGGCATGGCTGGGGGGGGGGGTGTCATGTGGATGTGGCCAACTCTACATCACTTGTGTGGGTGATACCTGTATGGGACAGGCAGGGTTGGGGAGGCAATCCAGGGGTCTCTGGTGGGGGGGGGGGAGGAAAGAAAAATCCAACCTGTTTGTGTGTGTGTGTGTGTGTTGTGTGTGTGTGTGTGTGTGTGTGTGTGTGTGTGTGTGTGTGTGAGAGAGAGAGAGAGAGAGAGAGAGAGAGAGAGAGAGAGAGAGAGAGAGACTGCGTCAAGCTAGACTGGGAAAGCTGGCTGCGAGAGGAAGAGAAGCTGGGTAAGCTGGACCCAGACACTTCCCAGGTCCCCTCATCCCAGAAACAGCAACCTCGCACTCTCCCATCTCTGCTAGCCCCTTCTTCGCATGGCATCACCCAGCAAATGGAGACGGAGAGGAAGAAAAGGGGCAGCAGCGGCCGCTAGCATTGAGGGGAGAGTGCCACATAGAAGCACGCAGAAACGCCGCCCCCTTCTCCCTCCCCGTCTCCGTTGCTGGGCGATCCATGCGAAGAAGGGGGCTAGCAGAAGAGTGGAGGTTGCTGCTTCTGGGATGAGGGGACCCAAGACACATCTGGGGTCTGGCTCATCTGGCTTCTCTTCCTCTTGCAGTCAGCTTTTTTGGGCTGTTTTCAGGCTATTTTCAGGCCAATTTTGGGTGGGAAAATGGCCCCAAAACGGCCTGTTTTGGGGGCATTTTTGGGCCATTTTCAGGCCATTTTTGGGGTCGATTTTCAGGCCGATTTTTGGGTTGATTTTGGCCTGAAAATGGCCTGAAAAACGGGTGGGGGTGGGGTCTGACAGATGTGAGACTTAATCTCACAGAGGAGATGTTTGATCTTTTCCCGGACATCAGACATTAGAAATGAAACCGCAGTTTAAAAATCTAAGTAAAAAATATTTATTTTGGTACAAAAAACAATAAATCCTCATTTGTTTACATCTCTGATATAAATGTGTGTCTTCTCTCAATGGAAGACAGAAGAAGAAGGATAGAGCGGAGAATGGAATGCACACATGCGTACAAGAACATATCAATCACGTGCTCAGGAATAAACCATTATATTTGAATAGGGATGCATCTCCCTGCATATACATATAACAGGCAATAATCACACCGTGACAGGGTCAGCCGGTGGTCCGATTTTCCCGTTCGGAGAACCATGCAGAATCAGAACAACTGGTTCAGGCGAACCGGTCCAAACCTGCAGCAGCCCACCTCTGATCTATCTCCAGTCTACACCACAGTCCTTTGAGCGCCACACCCATTTGCACCACTCAGGTGACCCTGAGGACACAGACAAACCTCCAAGTGGCCTCAACGGCAATCTAAAAAAAGGATGCAAATGACCCAGCTGTCTGCAAGGAGTATAAACCCTTCCGTTCCCCACCATGCAGTCAGAACTGAAGAAGCTTCTTGGATGAGAAGCGAAACGTCTTCAAAAGAAAAAACAAGAAAGTCCAGTTGCCTCTTGAAAAAAAGCACTTTTGGGACAACCGCGACCTGGAGGACAGAGTATCTCTACAGGGCAAGAAAGAGAAGGAAGTTGATTGTAAAACACGAACCTCAGAATTCCAGTGAGGAAGCAAATGAATTTAGAGGGAAATATTAATATATGGTACTGACTTTGATTTCAACAGTTTATTGCTTGCCGAATGCAAAAAAGAAAAGAAAAGTTGACACTGTTATTTCAAAGGAAATGAAAGGGATCTTGGCTCCCTTTAGATCAGTGGTTCCCAACCTGTGGTACGTGTACCACTAGTGGTACGCGAGGGCCTTCCAGGTGGTACGCGAACACTTTTGGGGTCATGAACGATTTTTAGTTAGTTATTTTTTACTTCACAAAAATGTTTACTGCCTAACACAAGATAATCTGGCAACGATTTGCAACTGTTGCCACATGCCACCCACTTGGTCCCAGCGGCCCGAGAATCCAGTTGCTGGATGCACGGGGCCAAAAAAGGAACGGTGACTGTTCTGAACTCTCAGCAGTCGCGCAGTAGAACTCTTGCGAGAAGGTGCACGTCATAGCGAGCTCTCGAGCTAAGGTTAATCTCACTCTGTTATTGTTAGCACTATGTTCTCTTGACTCAAGTTACCCTTTGATATCCATTACTGCATCTCAGTGTGTATGTTACTATTTTTATTATTATTTTGTATACTTATATACTTATTATTTTCGTAGTTGGTTTGCGTGTTCTACTTGTACAATTATGGAAATAAAGTGATATCTGATCGAATTTAGTTTCTCTGGAACCAGGTGGTACGCGGCGACTGTACGGGACCTCCAAGTGGTACTCGATCACAAAAAGGTTGGGAACCACTGCTTTAGAGCCTCTGGAACAAATTTTGATCCCACAATGTTGATGTTGAAGGTTAACTGGAAAGGTTAACTGGATCACGGCAACAAGCAGCTTAAACAGCCAGAGAGGAAAAGGATAATAACACAAGGTTGTGATACCAACGGAAGAGAATATTTGTTGCTCAGGGTGGAACAGCTGGGTCTTCATGGGTCTCTGATTTGGGTGGCTTTTATGCAGACATTTCATGACCCAGCTACTACACCTGATGATGTTACCTAGTAGGGTCATGAAATGTCCGCCAAAAAAAACCAACGAAGCTCAGAGACCATCAAAGGACCCCACGAAAGGCAGTGAGCTAGGAATACCAACCATGGAATCCTCTCCCTCAAACCTGACTTTGGATTAAATAATTCAGCAGTTTCTAATCAGGTAGTTCCCTAATTACCGTATTTTTCGGAGTATAAGACGCACCTTAGTTTTGGGGGAGGAAAACAAGGGAAAAAGGCCTCTGCCTCCAAGCAATTTGCCAAACAGCAAACAGCACAGATGATATACACTGTTTGCTGTGTATTTCTGTGCATGTGTCCCTGACCCATAGAAATAGCAAAGAATTTGAGAAATGTACATTATGCCAGAAAGTTTTTTTAAATGTAATCACACTAACTCTTCCCAATTATTTAAATAGATCTACTCCAAGGTAACTAAACTCTAATACTAAACTGGACACTGTTACATTTCATACTATACTTGTACAGAGCTGTTAAAATTAATTAAAATTTCTGGAAGTATACATTATTCTCTATTATTTAAAAGAAGATACAATAGCACTGGGCCTCTTCAGAGCAAGCATTTATTTTAAAAAGCTTCTTTATTTTGTTAAGTTGTCTAGATTTACAGGGATCTCCAACCTTGGCAACTTTAAGACTTGTGGACTTCAACTCCCAGAATTCCACAGCCAGCAAAGCTAACAAAGCTGGCTGTGGAATTCTGGGAGTTGAAGTCCACAAGTCTTAAAATTGCTCCTGGCTCTAGAACAATAATAAAGCAGTCTTTAAAAAATAAGTCTAATAATTTGAACATTCTACAGGCATTTATAGTTATTCACTTACCCCCTTCCATCCAGTTCAGCAAAAAATAAAAATCTGCCTGTCTCTCCCAGCTATTTGCCTCTTTGTAGTTAGTTTCACTTTCATTTTTCCACGTGGCAAACCTAATCAGCTGTTCGTCAGGAAACTGCTACTGACTTGCTCTTCCCTCTTTCCTGCAAGCTCTTTACAGAGCTCTTCCCTCTTTGCTGCAAGCAGGTAAATTGCTGGAAGACAGAGGCCAAAGGGTGGGTGTGGCTGGGTGGGTGTGGCTGCATTCGGTGTATAAGACGCACCCAAGTTTTCACCCTCTTTTGGGGGTAAAAAGGTGCGTCTTATACTCCGAAAAATACGGTAAGTAGTTTCCCCAATCCAGGAACTACCAAGGAGAAAATCACACCCTGACCAACACTGACAGGACAAGCTACTCGGTATATAAACAGGGAGAAACCTTTCTAGCACTGATGATATTACCTAGTTGGATGATGAAACGTCTGTAAGAAAACCACCAAGCTCAGAGGGCACCAGAGGTGGGAAGATTCTACCGGTTCCAACCGGTTCGGACGAACTGTATGCTCCGACGATCAGCTGGGAGCGAACAGGTTGAACTTTGAAAGAACTTTAAAATCACAAGGTTTGAGCAGAGAAAAGGAGAGAAGAAGACTTCTCCAAGGCCCCTTCCAACCCTGTCATTCTGGTACTGTTTTATATCGAGGACATCCTTAGGAGGACCTGAGCCGTCATTAAGAAGGAAATCAGAAGATGCAAAGGATATTCCAGACGGTATCGGGATCAAGCTGTCGAACCAAAACCTTTGAGTTGTAAGTTGCAATCCCCTTTCCATCCAGGGAGCAGGGTATAAATATCTAATAGGCGACTCTATTGTAACTATATCTGCCTTCTCGTGCTTGGAAAGCCCTCGGGTTTCCTGGGAGGGCTGGCGATGCTTATTTTGTCGGCATTAAAATTTCCTTTACTGTATTAGAATTTAATGAGTTATTTGAGCTGAAGCTTAACAGGATCTTGTATTTTGGGTTCTCCCATCTCCCATCGCCCACGGAAAGAAATCTTGAACTGCTGACGTTGCGGGTGTTGAAAAATAGGACAAAATCGTACATGGGAGGTTTCTGGATGTTGGGATCTGATGCCAGGCTGTCCATCAAATCACCTTCGCCTTGATAAAGGAGAATATTTGTAGCTCAGGGTTGAACTGTGGAGTTTTGTGAGCTTGGCGGTTTTCTTGCAGATGTTTCATGTAAGAAGAAGAAGAGGAAGAGGAAGAGGAGGAAGAAGAAAAAAAGAGGAAGAAGAAGAAGAGGAGGAGGAGGAAGAAGAAGAAGAAGAGGAAGAAGAGGAAGAGGGAAGAGGAGGAAGAAGAAGAAAAAGAAGAGGAGAAGAAAAAGAGGAGGAGGAAGAAGAAGAAGAGGAAGAGAGGAAGAGGAAGAGGAAGAGGAGGAGGAGGAGGAGGAAGAAGAAGAAGAGGAAGAGAGGAGGGATGAGGATGATGATGAGGAGGAGGAGGAGGAGGAGAGAAGAAGAAGAAGAGAAGAAGAAGAAGAAGAAGAAGAAGAAGAAGAAGAAGAAGAAGAAGAAGAAGAAGAAGAAGAAGAAGAAGAAGAAACTAACAAATTTTGCAGGGTTCTTTGCAGGGAAGGTTCAAGAAATCTGGAAACTGATGTTCACATATCTTTGATCACCTCTTCATGGGGACAGTCATAAGTGCGAGAACCAGGAGTAAGTCACCTTTTCCCAGTGCTCATTGTAACTTCAAATGGTCATAAGGCAATGGTCATAAGTTGAGGAGTAGCTGTAGTCTTTCTCCCTAAATGCGGAGGATCCGGTTTATTCATGTTGGGTGACTGATTGTGTAAAAACACACTCTGTGCATGCCCAGAGAAGGCTTCAGGATAAAAATCTGAGATTGGGGCTGAGTTGGATGAAGGGTTTGGAAACGTCTCCCTCGATTCATAGGATCAGAGAGTTGTGGAGTTGGGGCCGCAACGATCCTGCGAGCCAAACCCTTGGCAGAGCCAGCCAGAGTCACCATGTCAGGGAGATGGATGGCATATAAATTTACGAAGGAAGGAAGGAAGGAAGGAAGGAAGGAAGGAAGGAAGGAAGGAAGGAAGGAAGGAAGGAAGGAAGGAAGGAAGGAAATAGAGGGAGGGAGGAGGAAGGAAGGAGGAAGGAAGGAAGGAAGGAAGGAAGGAAGGAAGGAAGGAAGGAAGGAAATAGAGGGAGGGAGGGAGGAAAGGAAGGAAGGAAGGAAGGAAGGAAATGAAGGAAATGAAGGAAGGAAGGAAGAAAATGAAAGAAAAGAAGGAAAGAAGGAAATAGAAGAAGGAAGGAAGGAAGGAAAGAAAGAAAAGAAGGAAGGAAGGAAGGGGAAGGAAGGAAGAAAATGAAAGAAAAGAAGGAAGGAAGGAAATAGAGGAAGGAAAGAAGGAAGGAAGGAAGGAAGGAAGGAAGGAGAAAGGAAATGAAGGAAGGAAGAAGGAAGGAAGG
>JALIGW010000179.1:272705-280552 GCA_023053685.1 Diadophis punctatus similis
AGTTAGGCAGCTGTGGAATGCTTGCAGTGTTTCCCAACTTTGGCCGCTTTAAGATGGGTGGACTTCAGCTCCCAGAATTCCCAAGCCTTCCCTGCAAATTTTGCTAAAGATCCTCCTCCTCCTCCTTTTCTTTTTCTTCTTCTTCTTATGATTCAAAGAATTCCCCAGCCTTCCCTGGGAACAATACAGCAAATTCTTCTTCTTCTTCTTCTTCTTCTTCTTCTTCTTCTTCTTCTTCTTCTTCTTCTTCTTCTTCTTCTTCTTCTTCTTCTTCTTCTTCGTGCCGAGGTGGCGCAGTGGTTAAAAGCAGCACTGCAACCTACTTCAGCTGATTGCTAGTTCAGCAGTTCAGCTGTTCAAATCTCACCGGCTCAAGGTTGACTCAGCCTTCCATCCTTCTGAGGTGGGTAAAATGAGGACCCAGATTGTTGGGGGCAAGAGCCTGAACTCTGTAAACCGCTTAGAGAGGGCTGTAAAGCACTATGAAGCGGTATATAAGTCTAAGTGCTATTGCTATTGCTATTGCTCTTCTTCTTCTTCTTCTTCTTCTTCTTCTTCTTCTTCTTCTTCTTCTTCTTCTTCTTCTTCTTCTTCTTCTTCTTCTTCTTCTTCTTCTTCTTCTTCTTCTTCTTCTCCTTCTCCTCCTCCTCCTCCTCCTCCTCCTCCTCCTCCTCCTCCATCAACATCTCTATCACCTCCTCTTCCTCCTCCTCCTTCTTCCTTTTCCTCTCCTTCTTCTCCATCTTCATCCTCCACTTCCTCCTCCTCCTCCTCCCTTTTCCTCTCCTTCTTCTCTGTCTCCTCCTCCTCCTCCAACTCCTGTCTTCTTGTTATAATTCATCTCCCAACCTTGACAATTTTAAAATGTGTGGACTTCAATTCCCAGAATTGCTGGCTGGGGAATTCTGGGAGTTGAAGTCCACCCATCTTAAAGTTGCCAAGGTCGGCAAACACCGAATTCTAACAACAAAAAGAATGGGGGAGCTGTAACAGCACTGGCAGTCTTGTTTGCAAAATGGGGGTGCAACATCGCCATCCGTTCTTCTTACACATTTTGAGCTTTTCGGAGGACACAGCGGGGTGCAATTAGAGACATCCCCGTACAGGCTGATTTTCTTCCCAATATTTTTACTTTTTTATTACCGTGTCAGTCACTACATCTCCCGGCAGTCTCTCTAAGCTGCTCCATTTTCGGAGACTCAGAGAGGCTTACCAAATTCATATCCGAAGATTAAAAAACAAAAATGAGGGAATGCAATGATAACCAATCGGTTTGCTGGACCACCCTTTGGGCTAATGTGATCCATCTAACTCATACGAGGATTCTCATATTTTTTACAGTGCTCTGAAAAAAGTAATAAGAAGGGGAGGTGGGGCATTTGGATGTGAAGACGGTAAGCCGCTGTCAAGCAGATGATATTCCAATAAAAAAGAATATTTGTAGAGCAGGGTTGAGCTGTGGGGTCCTTGGTGCTCTCTGAGCTTGGTGGTTTTCTTGCAGACGTCTCATGACCCAACTAGGGAACATCTTCAGTACTAGAAGAGAGTGGGGGTTGTGGAGAGTGGGAGGAGGAGGACTGTGGGGTCCTTGGTGCTCTCTGAGCTTGCTGGTTTTCTTGCAGGTGTTTCATGACTCAACTAGGAAACATCATCAGTGCTAGAAGGGAGTGGGATTTGTGGAAAGGAGGGGTAGGAGGACGACGATGATGACTGTGGGGTCCTTGGTGCTCTCTGAGCTTGCTGGTTTTCTTGCACACACACACACACACATGTAAACACACCTCTCTCAAACACACACACACACACGCAAACTCGCACGTCTCTGCATCATTCTCACACACAGATATTTCATCAATGCTAGTAGAGAGTGGGGTTTGCGAGGAGGAGGAGGAGGAGGAGGAGGAGGAGGAGGAGGAGGAGGAGGAGGAGGAGGAGGAGGAGGAGGAGGAGGAGGAGGAGAACTGTGGGGTCCTTGGTGCTATCTGAGCTTGGTGGTTTTCTTGCAGACGTCTCATGACCCAACTAGGTAACACCATCAGTGCTAGAAGGGAGTGGGGTTTGAGGAGAAGAGGATGATGAGGAGGAGGAGGATGAGGAGGAGATTGAGGAGGAGGAGGAGGAGGAGGAGGAGGAGGAGGAGGAGGAGGAGGAGGAGGAGGAGGAGGAGGAGGAGGAGGAGGAGGAGAACTGTGGGGTTCTTGGTGCTCTTTGAGCTTGATTGTTTCTTGCAGACGTTTCTTGACCCAGCTAGGTAACATCATCAGTGCTGGAAGGGAATAGGGTTTGTGGAGAGGAGGAGGAGGAGGAGGAGGAGGAGGAGGAGGAGGAGGAGGAGGAGGAGGAGGAGGAGGAGGAGAACTGCAGGGTCCTTGGTGCTCTCTGAGCTTGGTGGTTTTCTTGCAGACGTCTCATGACCCAACTAGGTAACACCATCAGTGCTAGAAGGGAAGAGGAGGAGAACTGTGGGGTTCTTGGTGCTCTTTGAGCTTGGTTGTTTGTTGCAGATGTTTCTTGACACAGCTAGGTAACATCATCAGTGCTAGAAGGGAATGGGGTTTGTGGAGAGGAGGAGGAGGAGGAGGAGGAGGAGGAGGAGGAGGAGGAGGAGGAGGAGGAGGAGGAGGACTGTGGGGTCCTTGGTGTTTTCTCAGCTTGGTTGTTTTCTTGCAGACAACCACAAACTCACTCTCCAGTCACCGAACTGACTTGCTCTGGGTTCACACAATGTAAGCAATTCATGCATTAAATCCACACAAAAGTGTGTGTGTGTATGGGGGGGGGGGGATCCCTAATACTAAGATTGATCCTAACCAAAACTGAGTGGTGTTGGGCAAACGAATTGGCTGGGTCTTTAGCTGGCTCGCTTCAGCACATTGCACAGAGCGAAAGAGCTTGAAACTACCATGAGGTCATCTAGGCTGACCCCCACCACCCTTCTCAAAGAAAGGATTCCACATCAAGCTTTCCTGGCCTCCGTGCTCACAAGGAAGCTAATTTGTTCCGCCGCTGAGCTTCTCTTTCATCTGGAAATTTCCCCCTTCCTCGCCGACGTTGAACAGGACTCGGCCTTCCTGGTGTAATTTAAAACAATTATTATCCGTCCTGCGTTCTGGGCTGATGGAGAACAGATCGGTATCAAACCCATCGTGAATTATAATAAGAACCGCTGATCCATGAACCGATCATATCGGAGGGTACTTCTACATCACTTTAAGGACCAGCGACGGATTTGAAGAACAAACGGTGTTACGTCTTGCGGGAATTGGATTAATTTATTTCTCATTTAACTTTGGTTCACTGGCGCCCACAAATGAAAAAAATCAGTTATTTCTTTCGGGGAATTGCCGCAAAGCCGCAACCGTTCGTTCAGGATCTGTTTCCCTTTTGTCAAGTTGTCCTCCTGGCTCCTGAGGGGAATTTACCCCGCTGGTCTTGCCCCTTGTTTCTATGGGTAATCCTCAACTTATGACCGTCCTCGAGAGCAGAATTTCTGAGGCTAAATGGGGCTAAGTGAGCCGGGCCCAATTTTACCATCTTTGGAGTTGTTAAGCGAATGGCTGAAGTGGTTAAGTGAACCGTGCGGTTGCTAAGCAAATCACCTGACTGCATTTTGGCAGTTGCATTTGTGGCCCTTTGCAAGGCCCGTGGTCACACAATCGTGATTTACACAATTTTTCCCCTCAGGAAATGAGCATTTACTTCAGGTTTCCTGCCAAAAATGCTCCACAGCAAACCATGGTTAGCTTTATCAATACATAAACCCCATTCGAGTAACCCCGTTCGCGTAACATAAAGCTCGTTCGCATAACAACCACGGCAAAACGATTATAAAATTGGGCAGGGCTAGTTCCTGAGACACTTTATGACCGTCATGACTTACAGCTGAAATTACAGGCTCAATTATGGTCATAAGCCGAGGACTATCAATAGTTGGGCTCTACTTTATATCTCATTTTTTAAAATAAATAAATAAAAAGAACCCTCTCTTGAGTTGATGTTTACAGCAAGGGTTTGAGACTGATAGATAGATAGATAGATAGATAGATAGATAGATAGATAGATAGATAGATAGATAGATAGATAGATAGATAGATAGATAGATAGATAGACAGACAGACAGACAGACAGACAGACAGACAGACAGACAGACAGACAGACAGACAGACAGATAAGATAGATAGATAGATAGATAGATAGATAGATAGATAGATAGATAGACAGACAGACAGACAGACAGACAGACAGACAGACAGACAGACAGACAGACAGACAGACAGACAGACAGACAGACAGACAGACAGACAGATAGATAGATAGATAGATATGGATGGATGGATGGATGGATGGATGGATGATAGATAGATAGATAGATAGATAGATAGATAGATAGATAGATAGATAGATAGATAGATAGATAGATAGATAGATAGATATGGATGGATGGATGGATGGATGGATGATAGATAGATAGATAGATAGATAGATAGATAGATAGATAGATAGATAGATAGATAGATAGATAGATAGATAGATAGGGATGGATGATAGATAGATAGATAGATAGATATAGATAGATAGATAGATAGATAGATAGATAGATAGATAGATAGATAGATAGATAGATAGATAGATAGATCAATCGATCGATCGATCGATCGATAGGGATGGATGGATGGATGATAGATAGATAGATAGATAGATAGATAGATAGATAGATAGATAGATAGATAGATAGATAGATAGATAGATAGATAATAGATAGATAGATAGATAGATAGATAGATAGATAGATAGATAGATAGATAGATAGATAGATAGATAGATAGATAGATAGATAGATAGATACCGGTTTTCCTGAACCGATCCGAACCAGCTGAATCCCACCAATGAATAGATAGAGATATTTAGATAAAAGGATATAGAGATACATACACACATATTTGTGTGTGTATGTAATTTATTTATTATTAAAATTTGCACCATAAATATGTCTTTCGAAGAGATGCTTGTACCAAATGCCCCTATTTATCAGCTACCGGGTCGGGGTGGTCTTCTCCCCAGAACAGCCTGTTGCTATAGAGACCTCTCCTGTGTGTGTGTGTGTGTGTGTGTGTGTGTGTGTGTGTGTGTGTGTGTGTGTGTGTGTGTGTGTGTGTGTGTGTGTGTGTGTGTGTGAGCCTCTCCATCCCCAGCATTGCTCCCTTGGTAGCTAGCCATTATATAAAGTAAACATCTTTCGCTAAACAGCATTTAAGCAAATTGTCCAATTACCGGCGGACGATAACACCAGAGTCCGTCAGGTGGCCAGAATTCACAACCAGGATTTTTCAAAGCGATTGGAGGCAATCATGTTAGTTCTTTTGGGTTTTAACATGACAGTTCTCTGGTTTTTTTTAATCATTCTTATCACTGGCCCAACTCTCCTCTTCCCTACCATCCTGGCTTTTTCGCTCCCCTCCGGGTAGCCACATGCCAAGGGCTGGATTCGCTCTGGATTTTGTGCTCTTGCGTCTTCTGCCAACGGCATCGTGTGTGTGTGTGTGTGTGTGTGTGTGTGTGTGTATCTCAAAAAGTCATTCAGAAGATGTGCACCTAAAAAAGCGAGAGCTTCAATTGCACAACCACGGATACCATTTTGATTCTTGAACAAATGAGGAATTAAGGCCGATGAGAGCAACCGAGCTGAGCTGAGCGGAGTAAAATATATATATATATATATAGTCCCCTAGCCTTTTCTAGCCAGTCAGCTTATCTCTGATTGTAATATCTTTTCGAAAATAGTAAAAGATAAAAAATAAAGGCTGCAGAATTGCCTCCGTTTCAAAAAAAATTCTCTTTGGTTTTTCCTCGGCAATGTTTAGCAAGTGTGTGTTATATTCACTTTCAGCTTTTTAAATATAAAAATGTCTTAACTCGGCTCCTTTCTAATTTCTACCTGCCAAGGGATCTTAGAACAGGTGGCAAAGAAGTTTTGACAGCTGAAATTCTATTTTCAAAACTAGAACCTAACCGTGATTGTCTTGGTTTTTTTTCTTTTTTTCTAACAGTTGCAAAAAAAAAAAAAAATCAGTGGCCCAAACTGGTTTGTATTGGTTTGAATTATGACCGGAATGGAGCCATGACGGCCATAAACTGAGTCACCTGCACCATTAACACGATTCTGTGAGCTTTTTTTTTTGTGACCATCATTAAGTGAACTGATTAGGAGTGGTGCGGTGGCCTAGAGGTGGAGCTCTCGCCTCACAGTCAGGAAGCTGTGAGTTCGATCCTAGGTAGAGGCAGATATTTCTGTCTCTAGGCGCAATGAGAATATATCTGCTGAACAAAACTCCGCATTGGCGACAGGACGGGCATCCGGCCAGTAAACGCTCTGCTAGCTCCATTCAGTTGCCCAGATTCCACCCCGCAAGGGATTATGGGGTTGTTAAATGATGAGTATAGGATCTCCTGCTCAAGCAGGGGGTTGGACTAGAAGACCTCCAAGTTCCCTCCCAACTCTGTTATTCTATGTTCTATGTTCTAACTCCTGTGCATGAGAACATGAATTCCTGTGCATCACAGAGCATTAACTCTGCGTTACAGGGCATTGTAATTTCCCGTGCACCACAATGCATTAATTGAACATCACAGACTCCTGAATAAGACTTAACTCTTGTGCATCACCGAGCATCTTTAACTCCTGTGCATGAGAGAGCATTAACTGTGGTGCATCGCAGAGCATTGCTAAATCCTCATGCATCACTGGGCATCTTCCATTCGTGTGCATCACAGAGCATCATTCACTCTCGTGCGCATAACAGAACATTATTAATTCCTGTGCAAATTCCGGTTCGCAAATGTGAGCGCGCCGTGTGCATGCTTGCTCACTTCGCATGCACCACCTCCAAACAAGCGCACAGCCTCCTGCGCATGTGCTTTACTCACTCACGCGCCTTCTGCACATGCACCCTGCCTCGAAAACGTGGCTAAATAGGACAGCATTACATCCGTCGCTACCAGTTCGCTCGAACCAGTCAGAACCGACAGAATACCACCTCTGCTGTGAGTTCGATCCTAGGTAGAGACAGAGATTTCTGTCTCTGGGCACAATGAGAATATATCTGTTGAACAAAACTCCGCATTGGTGACAGGAAGCAGGAAGGGCATCCGGCCATCTGCTAGCTCCATTCGGTTGCCCAGACTCCACCCCGCAAGGGATTATGGGGTCATTAAAAAAAGATGATGACGATTAAGTGAACCGATTGTTCATTCTGGACTGGTTTTGCCGGAAACCGGAAGTGAATGCCAATTTTTGGCAAAAACATTGTAAAATGTGGCCATTACACAGATGGGATAATAAAGGTGAACTGGTTGCCAAGCAACAGGCATGTAGTCATGTCACCACGCGGGGCAGCACGGCCATAAGATTGTAGAACCAGGTTGTAAGTATTCCTGGGGAGGCTTGTCAGAACTTCAAGCGGCCACTAGCGAATGGTTGTAACCCAAGGACTACCTCTATATCAACTGAATGTCCCACCAGTGACTTGCTGGGCACATGACTTAAAACCCCAGGCCAAGCTATTCTTTTTCCTATCTCTTTTTACAGGTCGTCCTCAGGTTACGACCATTCATTGAGTGACCTTTCGAATGTTGCAACAGCAGGGGGGAAAGTGACTTACGGTCATTTTCACACAACTGACGTGTGAAATGTTTCACACTTACGACCGTCGCGGGATCCACCATGGTCACGTGATCAACATTTGGAGCTTTGGCAACTGACTCCCATTTATGACGGTTGGGGGAATCACGAGATCCCCTTTTGCGACCTTCCGACAAGAAAAGTTGATGTGGGGCGGGGAGCCGGATTC